>SEYY01000203.1:0-2500 GCA_009176605.1 Armadillidium nasatum
TCCTCGCCTACCCTTTTCTGTTAATATGTAGTTGTACTAACTGTTTTAACCTCTGGTTAGAATAGAAAAATATTATTTGTATCATATCAGAATCCCGTAATTATTGTGAGCATACAACCCACTTTTCAAAACCCTGTCTATACTTAAACTTCAGGATATTAACACTATCATAAGCAGACACATTTTCAAAGTCATAAATGGATTTGCAAATCAACTTCTGACTATCCTAATAGTACACAACCAATCCCTTGTGTTAGACAAAGTTACATATTCGTCATTAAATCTCGGAGGAGCACCTCATTCAAGGGCATCGATGACTGGGATAGCCTCCCTAAAAACCTTTATGTATTACCAATCCTAGAACGTATTTAAAAAATTTTAAAAACTACAAATTATTTATTTATTAAAGTACTAAAGTGCACCTACCTATCTTAATTAGGTTTTAAAGATGGAAATAATTGTTTATCATTATTATTTATTTATTATAGGATTATTATTAGTAGTAGTTGTAAAGGTAGAATTACTATTACTATTATTATTAGTTATTAAAAATTAATTATTAGTGCGATTGTTATTTTATATATAACATTAAATTTCATTGGTTTTGATGTATACTTCGATAATATAATATAATTATTATTATTATTATTATTATTATTATTATTATTTACTTTCCCCCAATTCTTTGCCTGAAAATTCGAGATTACGATTGAAAAGACATAATTAAAGCAAAGTCGATGTCCATTCAAAGCTCGAAATAAATCCGACATTTGACGATGGAGTCAAACTTTTGTCTGGAGACGATGACTAAGGCGACGAAGAAGAAGATGAAGGAGGCGACGAAGGAGATTGAGGAGGCGACTAAAGAGATGAAGGTGGTGACGAAGAATGAGATGACGCAGACGATGACGGAGGCAATGAATGAGGCGACAAAGGAGGTCTTGAAGGAGAAGACGAAGAAGGCGTCGAAGAATGAGATGACGCAGACGATGACGGAGGAAGCGAAGGAAGAATCGACGCAGACGATGACGGAGGCCAAGAAGGAGGTCTAAAAAGAGGCGACTAAGGAGGAGATAACACAGACAATAACAGAGGAGATAAAGGAGTTGACGAAGACGATGAAGAAGGCGGTGAGGTAGAGTTCCATTTCGAAGTCCACGAAATTTCTTTTTTATACTTAAATATAATAACAAATAAGGTGTTCGCAAACAATAATAATAATAATAATAATAATAATAATAATAATAATAATAAAAATAATAAACAATAATAATAATAATAATGACAATAATAATAATAAAAATATTTTCATAATTATAAAATTATTATTTACCATAGATATTATTTCCTTTGAATAAATATAGTAGGGAATTTTGAGAGAGAAGAGAGAGAGAGAGAGAGAGAGAGAGAGAGAGAGAGAGAGAGAGAGAGAGAGAGAGAGAGAGAGAGAGAGAGAGAGAGAGAGAGAGAGAGAGAGAGAGAGATGAGAGAGAGAGAGAGAGAGAGAGAGAGAGAGAGAGAAGAGAGAGAGAGAGAGAGAGAGAGAGAGAGAGAGAGAGAGAGAGAGAGAGAGAGAGAGAGAGAGAGAGAGCAGTCACGTTAATTAAGGAGCACACACCTGAACCAATCAGAATGACAATTGTAAAGGTCAGAGGTTAGAAAACGGTTAAGAGGTCATGAAGACGCGTTTCAAGCATGTCACTTCGATCAGGCAATGTCTCAATAGAGACATCTTGTGACCGGAGACCTCCTACGAGTCACTCATTACGTAGCAGACGACGACGAAGAAGACCAAGTCCTATTTCTTCCCGCTCAAGATAAAGTCAGCATAATAATTACGTATATTTCATACTCCGCGTAGAAAACGAGTACGTGCACGTTCGTGCGTACTACGGTATTCGCTGGGAAGAATAGTACGACCGAGAGCGAACCTCTGTCATTAATAATTACGCGGAGCGACCTCAGAACCATAGTTGAGCAAATCCTTAAAACAAATAATATATATATATATATATATATATATATATATATATATATATATATATATATATATATATATATATATATATATATATATATATATATATATATATATATATATATATATATATATATATATATATATATATATAGCGTGTGTGTGTGTGTGGTCGAATATCAGATAGTAGGGAATTAAAACATTATATCAGATATTAAAAAAATGAACATTGAAAAAAAATCGTCCTTTTAAAAATGGCGGTCTCATCCAGTAGCCAAATTACGTCATAAAAATATCAATATAAGGACACGCTAAAATTGTTGGCGATTAAAATGCCTGAAAGCGAAACTTTCAAAAATGCCAAAAAAAAAAAAAAAATAAAAAAAAAAAAAAAAATAAAAAAAAAAAAAAAATATAATTATATATATATATATATATATATATAGGAATATATATATATATATTGGACCGGCCGGGGCCGGGGCCGGGGCCGGGGTCACCCAAATTTGGCCGGGCCGGGGC
>SEYY01000203.1:7500-27500 GCA_009176605.1 Armadillidium nasatum
TTCCTCACCCCAACCATTCCCCATCACCTACCAATAAACACACCCCACTTTTTCCTATGACAGAAACAATTATATTTTGAATATTTAAGATGATAAAATATACTATAAATATAGTTAGTTCCGCATTTCGTCGAGTGAGGCGCTTTAGGAAAATATTATAATATAATAATAATAATAATAATAATAATAATAATAAATTTACATTATAAAAATAATTTTTGTAAGTCGTGACTATAAAATTGGTAATTAAAAAACAAAGTCAAGGTTCGATTGCAACTGATGAAAATCTTGTGATTCAAAATCCGACTCCGAAACCGCGATTCAGGATCCGAATTCCAAATCCGAGTTCCAGATCCGGGTTCCAGATACGGGTTCTAGATCCAGGTTCCAGATCCGGGTTCCAGATCTGGGTTCCAGATCCGGGTGCTAGATCCAGGTTCCAGATTTCAGATCAAGGTTCCAGATTTGGGTTCTAGATCCGAATTCCAGATCCGGGTTCTAGATCCGAATTCCAGATCCGGGTTCCAGATCTGGATTCCATATCCAGATTCCGAATTCTTTGGTGTAAATCTTCTTGTTACGATCATTTTAAATTTAAGTTTTAGAATTTTTTTTCCTTTTTGCTAATATATTTATTTATTTATTTTTTAAATTTTTATATAACTGCTATTATCATTTGAGCTTTATATATATATATATATATATATATTATATATATATATATATATATATATATATATATGTATATATATTATATATATATATATATTATATATATATATATGATAATTCAGTTATATATAAAATTTAAACTTTCACATTCAGCAGTCAAAAATCTTAGATCGACTATTTTAATAAAAGAACTAAACAGCTCACCATCATATATAATATTAATATATATATATATATATATATATATATATATATATATATATATATATATATATATATATATATATATATATATATATATATATATATATATATATAAATATAAAATAATATAATAAAAAAAAAAAAAAAAAAAAAAAAAAAATAATAATAATATAATAATAATAATAATAATAATAATAATAATAATAATAATAATAAAAAATAATAAAAAAAATAATAAAATAATATAATAATAATAATAATAATTTAATAATATAATAAAATATAATAATATAATAAATAATTTTTAAAAAAATCCAAATAGTAATAATTATATTAAATAATATTTATTGATTAAAATAATAAATTTATTAAATTTTAAAATTTATTTTAAAAAAAAAAAATTTATTATTAATTATTATTATTATTATTATTATTATTATTATTATTATTATTATTATTATTATTATTATTATTATTATAGGAATATTGATTATTTATTGCAAAAATACTTAGAAAATATAGATTCCATTAAACATACAGAAAGTATGACTAAAAATCAATTGGGTTGAATCTTTGATCATAGAAGATCTTTTCAGTCTTCAAAATCTTCTTCCCTAAATTTAAACCTTGTCAAACCTTGACAAACTTTATCAATATTTAATTTTTTGACTTATTGGTGAATAATATTTAGTCAAAATTTAACGGTAGAAATACGTGAAATATATACTACTATAATTCCTTTTTAAAATAGTTTGAAAAAGTCTTTCTCTCTCTCTGTCATTCTTTCTCTTTCTCTCTCTCTGTCACCCTCTCTTTCTCTTTTCCTCTCTTTTTCTCTGTCTCTCTCTCTCTCTCTTTTCCTCTCTCTCTGTCACTCTTTCTCTCTGTCATTCTCTCTCTGTCACTCTTTCTCTTTTTCTCTCTCTCTCTCTCTCTCTCTCTCTCTCTCTCTCTCTCTCTCTGTCACTCTTTCCCTTTTTCTCTCTCCCTCTCTCTCTCTCTGTCACTTTCTCTCTTTTTCTCTGTCTCTCTCTCTGTCACTCTCTCTCTCTCAGTCTCTCTCTCTCTCTGTCACTTTCTCTTTTTCTCTCAGTCTCTCTCTCTCTCTCTCTCTCTCTGTCACTCTCTTTTTCTCTCTCTCTCTCTCTCTCTCTCTCTCTCTCTCTCTCTCTCTCTCTCTCTCTCTCTGTGACTCGCGAGCGCAGACTTCCCAGTGCGTTGACGTAACCTTTGGTCTCTTTGGGAAAGTCATTTTAAAACCAAATTTGGACAAAATCTTGCTCCGAGATCTATCCACCGATAACGTATGTATAATAACACTCCTCCCCTCTACAGATGAACCCCATGTAATGGGGATATCTGTAGCGGGGGGTTCAAAGTGGGAATAGGCGGTAGTAATGAGTAGAGTGGGATAGGAGGGGGTAAGAGAGGAACGGATTGGGGTGGGGGTGGGGAGTAGTTGAAAAGAAAAGTAATAAGGACAAGATTTTCACTTTTTTATATATTGAAAGGTTTAAATCAGAAGATTAATTTTCACTCATTTTCGTTAATTCCACAAAAATTATATATATATATATATATATATATATATATATATATATATATATATATATATATATATATATATATATATATATATATATATATATATATATATATATATATATATATATATATATATATATATATATATATATATATATATATTATATTATTTATATTATATTATATATATATATATATATATATTATATATATATATATATATATATATTATATATATATATATATTATATATATATATATATATATATATATATATATATATATATATATATATATATAAAGCGAAAGAGATAGAAATCAAAGATGAATGATATATTTCATAAATGGCGTTGGGTTACAGGGTGCAAAAACGACAGGGCTACAGGTTTACAGGGTGAAAGGGTGACATGGAAAATGTAGAGAGGGCGACTGAGTTTTAAAATAGGGTTGGAGAAGGGTGTAAAGAAATGGAAGACGAAAATTTAGAGCCAAAGAAATGTGGTGGAGTAATAATGTTGCTGACAAAACAAGGGTGTGGAATAGAAGATTAGGAGTGTTTTCTATGTTGTGTAAGAAAGTTCATTCTTCTTTTCTTCTTCACCTTGTTATAGATGAATTGAAAGAATGTAATAAGAAAAAAAAAGATCTTATATAAGAACAATGGCTTTTAATGAATATTGTGTAAGATATACTAAATGAAAACAAAAGAAAATCGGGTTAGTGCTACCGTATAATAAAAATGAACCTATATATCAGTTTAGGTTAAAATATACAATGGTTGGATATGGTTATAGTAATAAATTGTCTTAATGTAGCTTGAACCTGTCAGTGTATCGGGAAAAGCTGAGAAAAATTTACTCAACATTAGGAAAACAAATTAGTGATTAAAAATATTACAATTTATGTTGACGACTTAAAATATTCGAAACAGCTGATACAAGTATAAGAAGCGAAAAAAAATATTAAACAAGTAGTAATAATGATCAAAATGTCGCTTCATAAACTTAATAAGAGCTACACACTAATGATGGATGTTTTATCTTATATCAATTATTCCGAAAAAAAATGCCTTTCAAATCTGTTTAAATAAGGAAATTTAAGTCTTACAACATATACTGAAAAGAGAGAGAGAGAGAGAGAGAGAGAGAGAGAGAGAGAGAGAGAGAGAGAGAGAGAGAGAGAGAGAGAGAGAGAGAGAGAGAGAGAGAGAGAGAGAGAGAGAGAGAGAGAGAGAGAGAGAGAGAGAGAGAGAGAGAGAGAGAGAGAGAGAGAGAGAGAGAAGAGAGAGAGAGAGAGAGAGAGAGAGAGAGAGAGAGAGAGAGAGAGAGAGAGAGAGAGAGAGAGAGAGAGAGAGAGAGAGAGAGAGAGAGAGAAGAGAGAGAGAGAGAGAGAGAGAGAGAGAGAGAGAGAGAGAGAGAGAGAGCTCTGATGCAGAGAAATCTGGAGAGAAATATATAAATAACAATGACAACCAAAATTTAAAATTTTTGTTTTCCGAATCCCAATATAGCGAAAAAAAAAAATCGCATTTACCACGATTTTTAAATATCAAAGTTTTCAATTTTGCCCCAGTGTATTGTTTAATATTATATGTCAACTTTTTATGTATAAGAGTTACTGGATGGTTGGTATTAATTATAAATTTTTTATAAATAATAAATCTCATATACACTGTCTAACGGCAACGCTGTTGTCAGGTGTTCGAGTCCGAGGGCAGGAAAATTTTCTGTCTTATATATACTTTTGTTTCATTTTGTATCTGCATTCAGAAATTTGAAAACCAAAGAAAGTTATGGAAATACAAAACTTCTCTGAAATTCATTTTCGATAAATCGGTAAGCAGTATCAATTTATCTGGGCTGTAACCAATTTCAAGTTCTGCGTTTTGGTCATTATTGCAAGCACCAAATCACTTCCATAAATAAAGAATGCCAAATCCTTTTGACAATCTCGGAAACAGAGATCAAATTAACATTAGCTGCTAACATTCTTTGGCAGTTATCTGTAGCCTTGAATTCTGTCTTATTTTGGGGTAATCAAATTCTCAAATAAGATCAATAATCCAGCTAGTATTTTAAGATGTAGTTCTTATGAATACTGAATATATTCTATATCTAGTTACGATACAAGTATTTCAGGATCCAAAATATCAATTTCATATTCTAAATCACAAGAGAATGAATCAGGGTCACTCGAGAACAGGCAGTTCTTTTCTTCTTCTCCATGGGACTCTGGTTGTGAAGCTGAAGAAATATTTGGATTAATTTACAGTATACAAGAGTAACGATTACAGTACTAATAAGATCTGTTTGCTCTCGTCTATCATCGAGAATGCAAAAAGATTGTTTTTATTTTTAATCACTAGTGAATTTTTGCCAAAAATATTGACTTACGCAAGTGGGGCACCAATTTGGCAGGCAAACTAATGATGATAATATACCTTTTAAAACCAATTAGTTTTCTGACAGGTCTTGATCAAAACGTAGTATTAAAGAGCCATTTTTGAACCTCGCATTTAAAATCGCTTAATTTACTCTAAGAAACCTCAAGAAAAGAAACTGCTACATTTTTCGTCCTTTTCAACTTGTTGAAAAAGTTCACTCAGTAATTACTGCAGCTCCTAAATTAATGGCGGTGCTAAGGTCGTCATGGCCCCACAGCAAGATCTTCCATGGGACCCCCTCATTCAATATATATATATATATATATATATATATATATATATATATATATATATATATATATATATATATATATATATATATATATATATATATATATATATATATATATATATATATATATATATAAATATATATGCTTTATTTTATCTCTATAAGGATTTCTTTTATACTCGAGCAAGGTTGCTCGTCGGGGAAACCCCGCATCCCGGGGTCCGTGGGGGCCTTATCGCCGCCATTGTGCTAAATACATATTTATATAGTCACTAAATATTTTCATTACAAATTAATTCTATTATTGATATACCATTTTTAACCTGCTAAAAAATAAAATATTTAAATATTATATTTAAACAACTTTACCAATTTATTATATCAGAATTTGTATAAAATATTGTATTTTATACAAATTCTCGTACCATAAAGCGTAGAATAAGCTAATCGATTTTAAAATCAGATTCATATTCAGCAGTCAAAAATCTATAGATCCGACTATTTTAATAAAAGAACTAACCATACAGCTCACATTATATTAATATATATATATATATATATATATATATATATATATATATATATATATATATATATATATATATATATATATATATATATATATATATATATATATATATATAATATATCTCATCCTTTCTCTGTCCAACTCTCCGACCCCAGACTTAACCGCTATGCTCAGTCTTACATATACTCTATTTTTAAAGTCTGGAACACACTCCCTTTATCTGTTTTCCCAACTTCCTTTGACTTGCATACTTTCAAACGTCGTGTATCTGGACACGTCGGCCACCATCGACCAGGATAATAGATCTTTCCCAACAACAACCAACAACAAAAAAAAAAAAATATATATATATATATATATATATATATATATATATATATATATATATATATATATATATATATATATATATATATATATATATATATATATATATATATATATATAATTTAATAGGAATTAAAAATTTTAAGATATTCATGCCCACAAGAGCATACACATAACTATTTATACCCATATAATTAGGCTTGACCTCTTTAATGACCTCTACAAATTCCATTGAATAACTAACTCATCACCGGAAGCGGGTTCGAAGAGTTTGTGTGTGTGTGTGTGTGTGTGTGTGTGTGTGTGTGTGTGTGTGTGTTGTAAGTCAAATGGAATTTATTGGTCTTCAAATCCACCCTTCCTCCATCACACAGTAATATAATAATATATAATATATATATATATATATATATATATATATATATATATATATATATATATATATATATATATATATATATATATATATATATATATATATATATATATATATATATATATATATATATATATATATATATATATATATATATATATATATATATATATATATATATATATATATATATATATATATATATATATATATATATATATATATATATATATATATATATATATATATATATATATATATATATATATATATATATATATATATAATATATATATATATATATATATATATATATATATAGGTGAGTATTGTTGTGAGGGATAAAAAGATAGCTTTTGAAAAATGTTTGGGTACAAATAGGATAGAGGAATGGGAGGCCTATAAAGATAAAAAGTGGATTGCTAAAAGAGAGGTAAGAAGAGCGAAAGAAAGAGCAGATATAAAATGGGGTAATAAAATAGTGGAGGGATTTAGAGAAAGGAATAAGATGTTTTGGAAGGAGGTGAATAAGGCAAGGAATAAAGGGGAGGTGAGAGGAGGGGGGATAAAGGGCTTAGACGGAGAAATAAGACAGGAAGATAAGTTGGTTGGAGCAAGATGGATGGAGTATTTTAGTAGGTTGTTAAATGTGAGGGGAGGTAAGAGTGTGGATGTGATGAGGGATAGGGGAGGGATGGTGATTGAGTCTGAGGGGATAATCCTTATAGAAGAAATAGGTAAAGCTTTGAGGAAAGTGAAAAGAGGTAAATCTACGGGTTTGGATGGAATAAGTGGGGAAATGTTGTTGGAAGGGGGTGTGAGTGTGGTAGAGTGGATGTTAAGATTATTTAATTTATGTTTGACAACGGGTGTGGTACCACAAGATTGGCAAGATGCATGTGTGGTTCCTTTGTATAAAGGTAAGGGTGATAAGTTTGAGTATTTGAGTTATAGGGGGATAAGTTTACTTAGCTTTGTAGGGAAAGTGTATGGAAGAATTTTATTGAATAGAGTAGGGATGGATGGGTTAATAGGAGAGGAACAAGGAGGTTTCAGAGAAGGAAGGGGTTGTATGGATCAAGTTTTTACATTAAGAATGATTGAAGAGAAAAGTAGAGAGAAAAAGAAGGATGTGTACATGTGCTTTATGAATCTGGAAAAAGCTTACGATAGGGTAGACAGGAATAAGCTGTAGGAGGTCCTGAATGAGTATGATATTGAAGAGAAAGTACGGGAAGGTATTAGAGTTTTATATCGAAATAGCAGGGCATGTGTGAGAGTGAACAGAATGGAGACTGAATTTTTTAATGTAAATAATGGTCTGAGACAGGGTTGTGTAATGTCTCCGGGGTTATTTATTTATTAATAAAGTGGTTAGTAAAATGGATAGGGTAGGAAAAGGAGTGAGAATGAGGGATCATGATGGTATGTGGGATGCAAATGTGTTGATGTATGCGGATGACGTGGTACTTTTGGCTGAAACACATTAAAATTTGAAAGTATTGGTGGATGAGTTTGTAAAGGGTTGTGATGATTTGGGTTTAAGAGTAAATGCGGGTAAAAATAAAGTGCTGTGGATGAAAAATGGGGAGGGAGGAGAGAGGGGTGTGGTTGAGGGAGATGATTTACAAATTAAAGTAGGTAGGGAGAAATTGGAGATAGTCACTGTATTTAAGTATCTGGGGGTGATTTTTGGAGAGGCTGATGTAAGTACGAGTGATGAAGTTGGTCATAGAATAAGAGAAGGGGAGAAGGTGTTAGGTGGTTTGAGGGATATTTGGGATAGAGGAAGGTTACCAAGGGAGGTGGAGGTGAAGGTGAGAATGTTTGAGGGATGCTGTATACCGGTGGTTATGTATGGGAGTGAAGTATGGAGGTTGAACGCTAGAAAGAGGAAAAAAATAGAAGTTTTCGAAATGAAAGGTCTGAGAGCGGTTTGTGGAGTTAGTAGAAGAGATAGAGTCAGGAATGTTAGAATAAAAGAAATGTGTGGATGGAGAAAGAGCTTGGTTGAGAGAGCTGAACAAAGTATGCTGAGGTGGTTTGGACATGTTTGTAGGATGAATGAAGAGAGATTGGCTAAAAAGGTATTTGTTTCAGAAGTGGAGGGTGTAAGAGATAGGGGGAGACCGAGGGGAAGTTGGATGAGCAATATCAAGGAGCTGTTACAGGATAGAGGGAAGAATTGGGAGGAGGGTGTGCGCTTGACAGAGGATAGGAATGAATGGAAAAGATTGGTGAAAGGATGAGTGTTTGGATGAATGTGGGCTGAGATAGATACCACCCCACGATTGTGGGAAAGATTGTAAATATATGTATATATATATATATATATATATATATATATATATATATATATATATATATATATATATATATATATATATATATATATATATATATATATATATATATATATATATATATATATATATATATATATATATATATATATATATATATATATATATATATATATATATATATATATATATATATATATATATATATATATATATATATATATATATATATATATATATATATATATATATATATATATATATATATATATATATATATATATATATATATATATATATATATATATATATATATATATATATATATATATATATATATATATATATATATATATATATATATATATATATATATATATATATATATATATATATATATATATATATATATATATATATATATATATATATATATATATATATATATATATATATATATATATATATATATATATATATATATATATATATATATATATATATATATATATATATATATATATATATATATATATATATATATATATATATATATATATATATATATATATATATATATATATATATATATATATATATATATATATATATATATATACATATATATATATATATATATATATATATATATATATATATATATATATATATATATATATATATATATATATATATATATATATATATATATATATATATATATATATATATATATATATATATATATATATATATATATAGCGTTACTATATATACTAAAACTATTACAACTTATGTCTCTGAACTCCCCAGTCGCATACCTCCTTCAATGAGAAGAGCTCGTATGACACCTATTTCTACACATTCTTATACTCTCTCTGTACAGCTCTCTGACCCAAATTTAACCTATCTTATTTAAAGCTTTATCGAAGTATTACGTATATCTTAATATATATATAATATAATATATATATATATATATATATATATATATATATATATATATATATATATATATATATATATATATATATATATATATATACACTGAAAATAAATTCATCTCTAAAGGAGATAAAAAAAGTAACTCGAAACGGTGTCAATTTTGAGACGCCATAGGAGTTACACATTCATCCCAAAATGAAACATCCAAAAAACTCGGATGAGATATTACATGAGACGTTTTACTAACTTTTGGGGTGGTGTCGATTTTGAGATACCGTTGAGGTATGTCATCTCAATTAACACGTTTCTTCAACCTCAGTTAAGATACAAATAATGAGTCATTTGAGGTGTTTTACAATCTCATATATATATATATATATATATATATATATATATATATATATATATATATATATATATATATATATATATATATATATATATATATATATATATATATATATATATATATATATATATATATATATATATATATATATATGATGGAAAGGAAATCCTAAATTTGTACAATATTTATTTTTGCACTTGGGAAAAAAAAAAAATAGAATTATTAAACAGTAGAATAATCCATGACAAAATTTTTTACTTATTTTCTGCTTTATTTAACCATTAAAAAAAATAGATAATAATATATGACTTCAAAAAAAAAAAAAAAAATCATTTTTTCCTTCTAAATTATTATTTCTTACTGTAACATTTTATATTATTTGTATTTTTGTTTAATAATTTTAAATGATACTTTTTAATGTAAGTAAGGGCACGGTATTGTTTTTTAGTGTAACTTAAATTATTATGCAAAATGAACTAAGACAAAAGTAGCAATTGCGCTACTAGCAACATTTACATCTAATTCTTACGCCTTCTATTAAAACTTCAAATAGTTTAGATGTAGCCATGGTGAGTCCAGAATACATTCTTCTAGGTGTAGGATCATTACAATCAGAACCCTAAGATAAAAAAATAAAAAATAAAAAAATTTAGACACTTATCCATATAATTTTGGTTATGATTTAGAAAGTAAAATTTTACATCTATATAATTCTTTTGAGTAATCATTTTAACAAGTGAAAAATTATATATCTTAATAAATGAAAAGCGTTAAATTTTTGAAAAGTTTTTATACAGATGCTTATATATATATATATATATATATATATATATATATATATATATATATATATATATATATATATATATATATATATATATATATATATATATATATATATATATATATATATATATATATATATATATATATATATATAGGGATGGAGCGATACCAAAATTTTTACCGATACCGATACTTTATTATTGTCCAAAAATTTTGCCCATACCGATATTTAAAAATATGCCGATACTTGCCGATACCGATACCTCACTCCATCCCTAATATATATAGGAATTAAAAATAATGAATATTTTAAAATTTTCATCTACTATTTTATATATATATATATATATATATATATATATATATATATATATATATATATATATATATATATATATATATATATATATATATATATATATATATGAACTGATAATCTATGACAACAGCGGCACAGGTGTGTATGTAAAATTTTCTCAAAAAAAGCTAAATTCAAATATAATTAGTTTTGTTCAATCATAATCATGCTTTTTTCTACATAAGTTTGAAATATCAAAGAAAACATTGAATATCAAATGAAATAGCACATTTATTGAATGACCATGCTTACCATAAAAAAAAATTGGCAAAATTTCATGAACCGTATAGAAGACTGGATCTTTTCAAATGAATTTCTATTTGGATTTTTTTTTTACTATTTTATCCGTATATAATCCGCAAACATAACTGTAACCCATCTATCTATCAATCTACTTGATAAAAGCACATTGTCTGGAAAGCAGCCTAAATGTTAGTTGAAAACATGCATCTTAACCTTAGCAAACATGTGTACAGCAAGGGAGTGGAAGTTATGGAAGAGTTAACCTATAATACATTTATTATCTAGACTTCCATAATTAAAACCAACAAACGTCAATGAAATCCAAGCATTCGTCTCTTTGTCTAACTAAGCTTCTTTCATAGATTCTCAAATTTTAGGACCATCAAAAGTATTTTCTTCCAGTTTACCGACACCAAGATGTTAATTGAAATTTTTGTTCCAGGAATGTTAATACTCGGATGTTTTTTTTTAAGAGCACTTTTGACAAAATAAATATTCTCATGCGTTTTATTGTAGTGTTGGAAGTAATAACTTCTCTGGATTCATAAGTAGAAGTGATAAAACACTGGAAGAATCTAATTATACTTCGCCTCTTGCTGGCCATTCGCGTTGTATGCAGTGCTGCTTGCCCGCTCTGCTCTCCTACGAGCACAAGAACAAAGGTGCATGGTGTAGTTGACCTGTAGAGCTAGCACAATGGATATGATAAATAACAAAAACAAACAAGGAATTCAGTAACTGTAAATCCTACCTCAAAACTGTAAAATAAATTTAATAGCAGCTAAGCACATCACCGTGCTTTTAAATTTCTGCACTATATATAGCATTCCACAAAACTTAATCACGATACCAATATCGTAGAATGTGATTCTTGATATTAACATATGTTTTTTATTAGGCTGTTACCTCAGAAACTGCGCAGATTCTTTGGGCAAGCTCAAATCTCTTGTCAAATAGTTCAACTCAGCTTGACTGAAAGTTATGGGATTGTTTTCTCAAATGCAGGTGGCAAGTCATCATGATATTTCATATCTTCACATGAGTCAAATGACCTTTGACTTTTGCAGATAGATACAAAGATTGGAATCCTCACGACATGAACTGGTTTTATTGAAGATGGTATATCACAATACTATATACACTTCATGTTTGTTCCTATAAAGCAGAAATATGTAGCAAACAAAATACTTACTAAATTGTTAGTTAAACATCTAAAAACAATGAACCAAACTTTGAAGAATCAGAGTCAAATCGAGATTTGTCTTATAGTCAAGGGGAAGTAGCAGTCATTAACTTTTTTTTTTTTTTTTTTTTTTTTACTTCCCATCAAACCTCAGAAAAACAAAGTCAGCCTGTTTTTTTTTATGTTAATCCAACATCTCAAACACTCAACAAAGGTTTTGTAGCACTTATTAGGTACAAAGGTGGTTTTTGTCATAGGTCTCCTAATTTGATACACAAGTTGGTATAGCTTTTCCTGACAATGACTTTTCGCCGATCTAAAAATAGTTGTTAGTTATTCTTGCCTATTCTGTTTATCTTAAAACAAATAACGTAGCTGAATACGCGTCAAAGATAAATATAGTTCTCCGAATTTAAACAGAATGTGTTGCCACACAGACACTAAGACACTACAGAACATGCTGAATCAGTGAGTAGAAACGGTGAATTCCCCTAGTATATACTCTGCCAACTTCAAAATCTCCTCCATCACGTACGTAATATCACCAAAAAGAATTACTTGTAAAAAACATTGCCGTAATTAAAACCACCTGATTTACCAATTTAACATTTTTCATTTTCCACAAACTTTCATTTTTTTTAATCAACATCGGAATAGAAAAAAAATTTGATCCTATTGAATGAACTGATTTACTTTTAAAATTACCATAAGAAAATTATAAATGTATAGATAACATTTTAACCTCAAATAACCTTAGACTAATAAAATAAACATTTTTTTTTTTTTGGAATTCCAAACTTGTTTGCTCTCCATTAATTAACAAAAAAAAAGAAACTGAATATTGTCTAGAAATAATCTTTTAATGAAGCATGAAATGTACTTACGCTACAAGTTCTAATTCTGTGAATCTAGTTCTCCCATTCAGCAAAATTAATAATTCAATACGGTATACTTTCCTGCTGACAATACTATTTCCAAAGGTGAGTGATCAACAGACAGGAGAACGTTAAGGCATGAAATAATGTCAGTCTTACCTATCATACTATCTATAATGATTAATAATAAAAAAATAAGTTTTCATTCCTACCTCTGAGAAAAAGATCAAGATTTTCTCCTAAAAGCAACACAACACTAGCGAAACCAAACAAAACCACAACACCTGTAAAAAAATATATAGTATATATATATATATATATATATATATATATATATATATATATATATATATATATATATATATATATATATATATATATATATATATATATATATATATATATATATATATATATATATATATATATATATATATATATATATATATATATATATATATATATATATAGAAGATAATTTCGATGGTTTTTTTCAGTCATGTTAACGAAACTATTAATAGTTTCCCAATTATTATTCACCTCCCCTTTCACTGTAGTTAATTGTGGAACTTATATACCTTTCTCTACACGTATTCATATATTGTTAAGTTCACAAATTTGAAATAATGGAACGATTAAAAAGTGTTCCAATGTTTACTTGTCTTAACATTTATCAAACATAAAAGTAGTTTTTCTAATAACAGCTCTATCTTAATTTAATTTATGAGATGAGTTTTGCTAAAAGTCTTACTCAAATTCCTATACTGTAATTCTAACGATTGGCTCTGTTTTAAATTTTTTTTTTTACATACCTTGAAAAATGCTTGCAATATATTACACCTTTACATATTTATTATTAAACCTAAGGCCTTTCAATATACATTACACTAATAATGACTACTTTACAATGCTCCCATTTCCCAATTTACATACATGATTGCTGAATGTTTTGTCTAAAGTAATTCTTGCTTCCTAATCTTAAAAAAGAAATCAGTCTTCAAAAATTAAATATAACTCATTTCTTAACTGGGTATGACAATGATTATTATATTGTGTTCTATGTTGCCGATTTTATTGAAAATGAATATAAAGAAGTTTTAATAATTTTTTTAACCTAAAAGAATTAGAATAAAAATAATTATAATCAATTTAACATACTGGTGTTATCCTGTTCATTTCCTTGATCGCTGAGAGCTATGTTGTATAAATTTCTAATGGAAGAGAAAACCGTTCCATCTTTCATCATGCTTTTCAATGAAGAAAGAATCCCTCCAAAATGCTCTCAATTTCATTTTCATACAAAGTTCCAAAAATTTTTCCATATTCTGAAACCAACTATGAAAACAAGAAAGAATTTTAACTTAATAGTTATTAAAAGGTTATACAAAGTCTCAGAAGAGAAAATCTTTTACCACAAACCTCTTGTTGGTTTTGAAGTCATGGATAAGTTTTTACTGCGTCAACAACGATTATGATTCATAATAATTAACTTTCTTCGGTCGCCGAAGGTGGCAAACATAGAAGCAGTAACTTTCCCTAATGTGGGTGCAGTTTACTTTCTTTTTTCAGGAACTCTATATGTTCTTGAACTGTTTCATCAGTTTCACCTTAATAAAAAAATTTTAAGATAAAGAAAGCTATAAAATAAGGATTTACTTTTTTCAGAACTTCTGAAATTGCTTGATGCCAAATAAGGAATATATATTATTTGAGTATATTTAAAAAAATTAATTTTTAATACCTGCAGCTCTTTTAGGTAAGTAATACTTTAAACCCCATAATGCCTTTCTTTTACTTAGTGTATCCAAGCACACATTCCTCTTCTTCCCTCTGAGTTGCTTTAATTAAGAATGGCAGGCAAATTTCTAACATCAATTCTATCGCGAACATTTCTGAAATGATGTATATATATATATATATATATATATATATATATATATATATATATATATATATATATATATATATATATATATATATATATATATATATATATATATATATATATATATATATATATATATATATGTTGTTTGCAACAACACAGGACATAGAGGGAAATCATGGTTCTGAGAATCATAATCTTCTGGTGAGCTCTAAGGAGAGATTGTTCATAGATTAAATGAAGAAACCTAGTCCCACTGAAAGGTTTAAAATCATACATGGGATTTTAAATAAAACTCAAGGACTAGCATTGAAACCTACAAGCTGAAAAACATTATCTTTCTGAGCTCTTTAGGAGAGGGACTTTAAAGAGCATATGAAGAAAGATGCTGATTCTACTGAGGGTGAGAACCCTACCAAGGAGATAATATATATATATATATATATATATATATATATATATATATATATATATATATATATATATATATATATATATATATATATATATATATATATATATATATATATATATATATATATATATTTTTTTTACCGAGGAAAAAAAATATTTTTTCATGTTTGTAGTTATGTAAATAATTTGAAAAACTTTTGAAAGCATATCTATATTTAATCAAAATAGCTGTTACAAAAAGTAGATTTGAAAATCCAAGTAAATTGAAATATAGTATAAAATCATAGAACATATTGTATACTGTAAAAATTTGAAAATCTCTAATTAAGAATTTTATTTTTAATGAATATTTGGATCATTAGCAAAAAAAAGCCCAAATAACTGGATATCTTTTGTATCTTTAAAAAAAATATATATATATATATATATATATATATATATATATATATATATATATATATATATATATATATATATATATATATATATATATATATATATATATATATATATATATATATATATATATATATATATATATATACACTTACAAAAGCTATGGAGTATCCAGCCTTTGATTAGGATATTCAACCAAAAAAGCAAGAGTGATTAGGTTATAATCAAATGAAGAAGGATACCTGAAATAGAAGTTGTAACTGGGTAATTTTTGAATGAATTTGCAAATTGTTCTTTACAACTCAAGAGAATTTTTATAGATAAAGAATTTAACATTTAATGAAACTTACAGTACACCATGAACATTGACAGTTTCATGAAAAATTTCTTTGAGCACAGTAGAATGCTCATGTTTCTTAAGTCTGTCTCCAATTTCTAATACTCTTGATGCAACACCAAAAGATGGGAGCTTGAAATCAATGACAACTATAATCATTACCAAAAACTTTAAAATTATCTTTAACTACATTTTTGTGGTACATTCCATTTAAATTTTAATTTTCAATATTTTCTGTCAGTTTAGCTTTTAAATAAAATAAAGTTATTATTATTATTATTATTATTATTATATATATATATATATATATATATATATATATATATATATATATATATATATATATATATATATATATATATATATATATATATATATATATATATATATATATATATATATATAGTTAAAACATATCAGAGATTATAGAAGTCAAACAATTTCAGCTTATGGCATAAGATAAATAAAAATATATAACATTCTGGAAAAGAAAAATTAAAAAAAAAAAATTTAAAAATCTTACCTAACATATCCTATCCTAATTAATGTAAACTATTCTATTTTTCTTATTATATTTCCTTTTCAACAGGCAGGTTACTTGAATTCCATCACCATATTTAGCTGTTCTCGATTTACTTTAAAAAGAGCTATCAGCAACATAATGATTTCTTTAAATGCACATTAAAACAAATCTACAATAACCTCTTATTGTGCAGCATGTTTTTTATTGCTCAGCACATCTCTAGATTATCATAATTTGCAGAAAGCTAAAGAAGTCCATATACTATATGTACTGAGAATTTAAGTTGCATGCACAAAAATTTATAGTGAATGTGATTATGTACTATTTGGAATAATTAACAAAGCTTAATTATTAAACTATATGGCAACAGTAATGAAACTATATAGTTATCGTGTTCTTCTTTTATAAAGAACCTAAGATTTTGAAATATATGACATACGTTTATTTACGTTCCTATATTAGAAAGGTTGGAGTGGATTCAAATGCATGCTATTCGACCTATCAACTATATAAAATGAAGTATGCCAATTTAGTTAAGGGAACATTTAAGATTTTGTTATAGAGCACAATGGGGCAATAGAATGGGAAAGAAGAATAACTGTACAATGATACTCTATATGATTTGGAAAGTGTGAATGAAGATGAATAGTTTATAAATGAAACTCCTTTTTCTAGGCAACCTGAAATTATACTTTGTTTTCCAAATGCATTTTATAGCTATAGGCCATTCCATTATATATATATATATATATATATATATATATATATATATATATATATATATATATATATATATATATATATATATATATATATATATATATATATATATATATATATATATATATATATAGTTGCATGTAATACATTAATTACTTGCTTATGATAAACTGATATTAATGTAAATAATTTAAAAATGTAGAAAGCTTCAATGTCAGTCTACAGGTACTAAGTAAAAAAATCATAATATTTCCAAATATATACAAGTATGTAGAAACTTATATCAATTTATAAGGCAAATATAAGACAAATGATAAGAAAAGTTGGTTGAAAGTAAAAATAAATTTAGAATGTAAATCAAAATTTACATTAGCAACTGTACAAGCTATACTCACAGTCAATACTTTCTCAAAATGGCTCTCTCTACTTTACCTTTAAAAAATATATTTAACCTTTGAACAAAATTTAACACAGTTTAATGGGTACCTTAGCCTATCCCATATTTCATTAGTTTAGTATGGAACTTTGACCACAAAATAATTAGACTTTCCAATAGAAGTAAATTTGATTATAATTATTATTACTCAGTGCTTAATTTCATGAGTTAAAGTTGCTAAATCTTTTATAAGTTCTAATTGTATTGATATTCTTTATTGGCAATTTGGAAAGGTTAGTAAGCATACTTTACATATATATATATATATATATATATATATATATATATATATATATATATATATATATATATATATATATATATATATATATATATATATATATATATATATATATATATATATATATATATATATATGAAAAGTCAACTAGTTTTTGGTTATTTGACAACTCAAACTTCCATGAGTTTTTGGAAAATTTAAAATAAAAGTAGTTATATCATAATATTGAGATTAAGAAGAATCATTATCATTTATTCTTTTATAACTTGATATTAATTAACAAATAAATTTTATTATTTTTCCTGTAATTCCAAAAATGAACTTTCTTTTTTTTTCAACTTTAAGTTCTTAAATAAATTTAACTAATTTTTCTGACTTTTCCTTAATTAGCACATCTCTCAATTTTGAGGAAACTACACCATAGGTTTGAATCCCAGAGCTTCAGGAACATAAGAAAAAAAAAATGAGACATAAGCCACAAGGGCCTACCAAAACTGTCTTCACTGTCATTTGTTAGGAATTTGTTTATTATAAATTTAAAGATTCTATTTAACCTCCTTTTCAAGGCTCCAAGTGTAAATTAATTAAAAATATATTTCAGGCTTTCAGAGTAAAGGTAAGATAATAAATGCCAATTAAAAACTTTAATATATATATATATATATATATATATATATATATATATATATATATATATATATATATATATATATATATATATATATATATATATATATATATATATATATATATATATATATATATATATATATATATATAGGGTTAATTTAAATGTAGTAGGTAAACCACATTTAATAGAAAACAAGGTAAAAGGTTTTTGACTTTAAAATTACTAACTTTGAGAAATTCAGGAAAATTTAGAAAACTGACTGGAATAAAGCATTGGAGGACCCAAACTGTATTCAAATAGGGGAAACTTTCAAATCTATCTTGGATAAAGTTCAGTCAGAATGTTTTGCAATCAGAGAAATTAAGGCAAAGAACTGAAAGCCCAATTGGTGGAGTAGATAAATCAGGAATAAAGTTAGAGACAAGCATATGTAGTTCAAGAAGTTCACAGTCAGTAATAGTATAATGGATTTGGAAACTTATAGGAGAATAAGGAATGAGCTAAATAAAGAAATAAGTAGATCTAAGAGACAATCATAAATTAACTCTTGAAGAAACATTAATAAAGATTTGAAGAAATACTTTAGTTTTTATAAATTTAATAACAAAGGAAGATGGGAGTCCTATTAATATTAATGATAAGGTAATTAACTCTGACGAAGAATTAGTCAATATTTTTAATATCTATTTTGCATCAGTATTTATAAATAAAAGGTTTGATAGCAGTAACATTAGAGAACAGAGTAGTGATAGGTTTGCATTTCTTGGTGATGATGCAAATGGGGTTAAGAATTTGTTTGAGCATATTGATAATCGTAAGTCTGCAGGTTCAGTCAGATGGTATACATGGAAGAATCCTAAAGGAAGGTAGTGATATTATTGCATTTATTTAATAGGTCTCTTAATTATTGTGATATAAGAGGATTGGAAATCTGCTCTAAAAAAAAAAAAAGTAACATGATCTTGGAAATTAGTTTCACCTTACAGCTAGTTCAAATTCTAAACAAAATATTGAAAAGACAAACAGAAAAACATTTAGTTGACAATA
>SEYY01000203.1:32500-35000 GCA_009176605.1 Armadillidium nasatum
TATTATTATTATTATTATTATTATTACTATAATTTTATTATTATTTATATTATCATTATTATTATTATTTGTGTTAAAATTCTTGACAAATATCTATAATAATTAATATGAGAAAATTACTTTAAAAAAAATTTAACTACTTACTTTATTTGAGCTCTTATTTTAAAATTCTTTTACATATTTTCTAACAATTGTTGCAGTAGAAATTGATCGAGTAGATTTCGTTACAAGTGGAAACTGATTGTGTAAATTCTGTTGCAAGTGTACAAAATTACAGCAAGTGTATTTAGTGATGATACATTATTATCATACGGTTCATTCAACCGTACTTGGCGTAGTGGTTAATCATGAGGGTGCAACTCTTATAATAAATATAATTAAAACTGACCCAATTAAGTGGAGAAATGTCCATTTAAAAAAAAATTAAAACTGATTCAATTAAGAGGAGAAAAATCAGTTTATTTAAAAAAAAAAATTTAAAACTGACCCTATTAAGCGGAGAATTGCCATTTAAAAATAAATAAATAACTGTAACGACCCAATTGAGCGGAGAAATGTTCATTTAAAAAAAAAATAACTGAACCTATTAAGAGGAGAAAATGTCTATTTAAACTAAAATTAAACTAACCAAATTAATCGGAGAAATATCACTATTAAAACAAAACAAAAGCAAATAAAACTGACCCATTTAAATGAAGAAATGTCATATTTTATTTTTAAAAAATTGTTTTCTCGGGTATTTTCCTATTCTAGAAGGGAAACCTTCTAGGAAATTTCTTCTTAGGATTCGCATAAGGATCGAACCAGCGTCTTAAAATCACTCTACTAAAAACTTTAATAAATAAAAAAAAAAAAAAAAAGTTGGCCCAATTAAAATTATGAAATGCCCCTACCACAAGCGCATCCTACTACTAAAAACTAATTAAAAAAGAAACTCGATTAAGCGGCGAAAAATTTATCACAAAATGCACCATACTACTAAAAAATAATTAAAATAGTCTTAATTAAGCGACAGAATGAAGAGGCAAATTATATTATACTGTATATCAAGGTTGAGAAGCTGGAGCCTGAATTTTTTTTTTTTTTTTTTTTTTTTTTTTGATGGACCCAAAGAATTTTTTTTTTTTTTTTTTTTTTTTTTTTGCTATAAAATAATAGAGCTGGAGTCGGAGCTTCGAAATTTTGAAATAGTGCGTCCGAAGTCAGAATCGAAGCCGGAGTTGGAACTTGCCAAAAACAATTATCGGCTCAGCAGCCATGGTATATATATATATATATATATATATATATATATATATATATATATATATATATATATATATATATATATATATATATATATATATATATATATATATATATATATATATATATATATATATATATATATATATATATATATATATATATATATATATATATATATATATATATATATATATATATATATATATATATATATATATATATATATATATATATATATATATATATATATATATATATATATATATATCGTAAATACTTCTATTTCTATGAAATCTGGTTTTGATGATAAAAAGCAGCACGAACGCCCTGAACATCTTGATTGAAGAGACAATAAAATTCTCTAAAAATTCGTTTTTTTTTAATTCACAAATTGCTCATTAATTAAAACTAACTTAAAATTAATCAAATGTTATGAAAGCAATTAGAGTATAACATTTTGAATTAAACTCTCAACGTTTCGGGAAATTAAACCCCATCATCACGAAATTATTTCTATAACATTATCTGATACTATTTTAATCTGTAAAATAAAACAGAAAACGCCAATAATAACTAGAATTAACACAGAGCACTTGTAATGGGATTGTATTAGTTGAGTTGTAAATGGAAGGGGCCACTGTCGTTATTAAGAGATGGTTTGAGAATGGATATATGGATTGATTCTAAAATTTTTAAAACTAATAGTTGGTTGGTTTGGGACAAAATTGAAAGGTGACTGGGATCTATGGGGTGGTTATTTGTGTAGCTATGGGATCTGATGCTAGAATAGGAAGGATATGATAGATTTATACCGATTCTGTAGGAGATGCCTCTGTGTTCCTCACATTTTACGGAGAGTTGGCGTAAAATGCTGCCAACATAGAAGCTTGAACAAACACCACACAAGTATATATATATATATATATATATATATATATATATATATATATATATATATATATATATATATATATATATATATATATATATATATATATATATATATATATATATATATATATATATATATATATATATATATATATATATATATATATATATATATATATATATATATATATATATATATATATATATATATATATATATATATATATATATACCCAAGTTAAAAATATCTCATCCCCCCCCACCTCCCTTCACCCCCTCATTTCAACACTATTCATTCTGTTTGACGAAGTTCAATTAAACAAACAAGCGCATTTTTATTTTTTGATTAAAAAAAATCTCT
>SEYY01000203.1:40000-45000 GCA_009176605.1 Armadillidium nasatum
TATATATATATATATATGCTAATAAAATGAAGAAGAACCAGTTTTCATTTTAAACAGTACCTCCTTTCACTTTTCAAACAAGTACAGTCTCTTTATTGACAGTAAATGTTGGCAGAATTTGTTAAAGAAAAAAAAATCAATCATTAGTGTTGATAAAATCAAGCAAATCATATTAACACTTTATTCTATCTCTTTTCCCCAAATTTAGGGGAATATTTTATCTGTTTCCTCCTAATTTGTTGGGATTTTTCTCCATTTTCCCCTAATTTGGGGGAATTTTATCCATTTCCCCCTCTAATTTAGGAGATTATAACTAATTTAAGATAAAAATCATTCGATAATTTCTTTTTATTCTTCGTCATTTTCTACTTTTTTTTATTTCTTATATTTTTTATTTATTTTTTTGTTTAAATTTTTTGCTTATTTTTTATTTTTACGAAAACATTCTTTTTTTTTTTGTTTTTTTTTTTTTTTTTTTTTTTTTTTTTTTTTTATTTTATTTTTTAATTTTTTTTTTTTTTTTTTATTTTTTAAATTTTTATAAATTTTTTTTTAAAAATTTTATTATAAAAAATTAATTTTTAAATTTTTTTTGAAAAATAAATAAATAAATAAATTTAAAATAAAATATTGTATATATATATATATATATATATATATATATATATATATATATATATATATATATATATATATATATATATATATATATATATATATATATATATATATATATATATATATATATATATATATATATATATATATATATATATATATATATATATATTATAATCTGCTATTGGGGATTCGAACCCCCTGACCCTGAATGAGAATAGCATTTAAATTTGGGGTCAGAGAGTAAGACAGAAAAAATGTAACTCTGTAGATTGACAAGTTCCATGAGCTCTCCTCAAAGGAGAAGGTATGCAATCAGAATTTTTAAAAAAAATTATCGAACGAATTCTCCTCAGGGGAGGAGCTATGAGATAAAAGATTTCGGAGTGATAGGATATGGAAAGCGATGTATAATTTCAACTTCAAGAAATAGATTGGAAACAGTCAGTATTTAGCATGGGGTCCTCGAGTTCTCCTCAAAGGAGAAGGTATGCGATTAGAGGTTTCGTAAAAAAAAAATTTATCGAACAAATTCTCCTCAGAGGAAGAGGTATGGGGTTGTAGGGGTCGGAGCAATACAAAATTTCAACTTCAAGGTAGAGTCCCACGAAATCTTCTCAAAGAAGAAAGTAAACGATCAGAGTTTTCGAAAAAAAACCATTATCGAACGAATTCTCCTCAGGGGAAGAGGTATGCGATTGTTAGGGTATATGGAAAGCGATGAAAAATTTAAACTGCAAGAAAGAGATTGGAGAGAGTCAGTCTAATTAAAAGGTATGCGATTAAGAGTTTTGGAAAAAACTATCGAACGAATTCTCCTCAGAGGAGGAGGTATGCGATTAAAGAGTTCGGAGCGATAGTAAATGAAGAATTATGCAGAAATTCAGCTGCAGGAAATAGATTGGAGACTATCAGTATATAGGATACAGTATATTTTTTATATGTTAGAGTTAGGTAATAATGCTAATTTTAAGTAATAAATTTTAATCCGTAAATATTAAAAAAATAATAAAATAAATAATAATAAAAAATAACGTTTTGCTTAAATTAGTTTAACACGAAAAATAAAATAATGACTAATTTAAGCACGACAATAACTAATGATGTTAATTTTAGTCGGAAAAATAAGTTATTTAACATGAAATTATAATGACGAGTGTTTAATTTAATAATAATTTAAAATTTAATTTTAATAATTTAATTTCAGGTAGGAAAATAAGGTTTTTAACATAAATTAGCTTAACAAGAGAAAAATAAATAATGATGACTAATTTATATCTAATGATGTTAATTTTAGTTAGAAAAATAAGTTGTTAGACAAAAATTAGTTTAACATTAGAAAAATAATGATGACTTATTAAACAAAATAACATAATTATGATGTTAAAAATTAATGATGTTAATTTCAGTTTTTTATTTTATAACAAGGATGATAAAAGGATATGTGAACTCATTATCAGGTAATGACATTAATTTTAAAATTTTATGAATTTAATTTTTATAATTTTAAAATTTTATAATTTATAATTTTATTTTATTTCGTTTCTTAAAATAGTTTTATTTATTTATTTTTTATTTTTTTATTTTCTTTAAATTGAAGATCAAAAGTTACGAGCATTTTGTTTCATTTTTTCCCCCCGTTTTTTAAGAAGGAAAATAATTGATTGAACAGGTCAATATATTGGTCAATACGACCTACGTCAGTTTTCTAAAAAAAAAAAAAAAAAAAAAAAAAAAAAAAAAAAAAAAAATATATATATATATATATATATATATATATATATATATATATATATATATATATATATATATATATATATATATATATATATATATATATATATATATATATATATATTATATTTTTTTTTTTTTTTTTTTTTTTTTATTTTATATTCTTGAGGTAGCTTACTGCGAAGAGTAAGAACACCATTAGTCACAATATACCAACGTATCATTTCAGCCCATTATATACCCAATTCATTACATAAATAATTAATTAAATCAGCCATAAACGGTACTCTGAAAAAAATAACTTTCAATTCAAATTTTGGGTATATATATATATATATATATATATATATATATATATATATATATATATATATATATATATATATATATATATATATATATATATATATATATATATATATATATATATATATATATATATATATATATATATATAACCCATTTTTTTTTTTTTTTATTTGTTTTGAATTATTTTATTTAAATAGATTTTGGGTAGTGATTTACATTCTTTCCTCATTGAATGGGATGGAACTTACTTCTGTCTGTCAGTTATCTGTCTCTTATCTAGCAGTTACATGTCTCTTATATCTATATCTGGATTGCCTGTTCATCAATTATCAACCTTCTATCAACTATTAACGAAAAGGCTTATAATTTGAGCTTTACATGATGTTCTCCATTTCAGCTATAAAAATTTAAACTACACCCTTTTATTTACCTCATGACATCAAAATCAGAAAAATTGACATTTTTTTTACCCTGTGGTCTTCAATTGGGAGAAACTAATTTCTTATTTTGGTTTGTAGAGTGCCGCAGTTTACCAACCGCACCGCACCGCACCTCACCACAAGTCAGTTTTTTTCCCACTGCTGGTAACCGCACGGCACCACCGCACCGCACCTGGACACTGAAATTGGGTGTCGCACCTCACTGCACCTGTGCTTTGGTCAACCATATATATATATATATATATATATATATATATATATATATATATATATATATATATATATATATATATATATATATATATATATATATATATATATATATATATATGCATTGAAAAATATTTTAAATAGCATTATCAATAAAGCAAGTTACATTATGATGCTAATAAGTAAGGAAACAGTTTTTAGTAAATTGTTTAAAATAATGTTGCTTAAAAACTGTTACTAAAATAATTTTAAATTCATTTAATCTACGTTATGAATTATTTAAAATTATGTTACCTGAAAACTAAGTCATTTAAAATAATTTTGCTTAAAATAATTTTTTTCTGAGTTTATAGAGTTGCTTGAAAATTAAATTTATTAACAATAATATTTCATATTATTATTTAAAATAATATTTAAATAGTAAGTTATTTATAATAGCTATTTAAAAATTAAGGTATTTAAAATAATGATAATTAAATTTTTATTTTATTTTAATTTACTTAAGCATAATAAGTGATTGGCTCAAGTATATAAAGTTTTGTTATCAAAGTATGAGGTTAAATTGAAAATTAAATTGAAATTAAATTAAAATTAAAAATTTAATTTAAAAAAATTAAACTAAAAAATTAAGTTGAAACAATTATTTTAATGATCTTATCATTAGCTCAGGTTAAAAAAGTGGCTTGACTGGAAGTATTTTCCTTCATTAAAATTTAAAACCAAAATATTATTATTATTTTTTTAATTAAAAATTTTGAACGACTTCTAATACTAACAACACCAATAATAACTATAAAAAATATAAAAATAACTATAAAAAAGTCTTCTTAACAATAACCACCAAAAACAACCAAGAAAAATGACAAAAATAACAATTCTCTAAATAACAAAAACCATCAACTACAACTATACCAACTAAGAATAACAACAACAGACCACCAACAACAAATACATTGGTAGTTACCATAACATCATCAATACCAACTACCAATTGCAACAATAATATCTACCACCAATAATGACAATAATTAAAACTAATTGCTTTCAACCAATAACAACCATATTACCAACCATTATCACCAACAACCAACTACCATCAATAGCAACAATAATAAAAATAAAAACACCAATAGCAGCAGCAACAACCACAAAGCCAAGAGCAACAAGGTCTACCAGTAATAATAATAATTAATAGTAATAATAATAATAATAATAATAATAATAAATAATAATAATAATAATAATAATATAATAGCAACAACATTTTTGCTAATAATAATTTTTTTTTTATACTTATACATAGAAACAAAATTATAGCTAAAAAATAATTTCCTTTCTAAGGAAATATAAATTTAAGTATAATATATATATATATATATATATATATATATATATATATATATATATATATATATATATATATATATATATATATATATATATATATATATATATATATATTATATATATATATATATTGAACGCTTTCTACTTTGTTTTGACAAACAAACATTAACATTCTACCCAAACATCATAATTCATAAGCATTAGCGCTTGTTTATTACAATGTTATTTTATCATATATATATATATATATATATATATATATATATATATATATATATATATATATAATATATATATATATATATATATATATATATATATATATATATATAGTGATGGCAT
>SEYY01000203.1:50000-72500 GCA_009176605.1 Armadillidium nasatum
TTTTATTTATTTATATTTTTTTTTTTTAAAATAACTTTCGAGATAATACTATATGGAATATATATATATATATATATATATATATATATATATATATATATATATATATATAATATATATATATATATATATATATATATATATATATATATATATATATATATATATATATATATATATATATATATATATATATATATATATATATTAAATAGTATACTTCAAATTTAAAATTAGTTTATTAATAAATTTAGTAACTTCTGACTACTACTAATTTTCTAATTTTTTTTTTTATTCTTCGCGGATTATTATTATTATTATTATTTTTATTAGTATTATTATTTAGTTGTTATTATTACTTATTTATATTATTATTATTACATTAAATTATGATTATTTTATTATTATTATTATTATTATTATTATTATTATTATTATTATTATTATTATTATTATTATTATTATTATTATTATTATTATTATTATTAATATTATTCTTTTTCTTTCTTTTTATTTATATGCTCATCAAATTTCTCTCTTTTGTCATCTGTCACTTCTGAAAGTCAATATAATAATAATAATAATAATAATAATAATAATAATAATAATAAATAATAATAATAATAATAATAATAATAATAATAATAATAATAATAATAATAATAATAATAATAATAATAATAATAATAATAATAATAATAATAATAATAATAATAATAATCAAAAGAGTGAATAATCATAATAATAATGATAAAAATAATAATAGAAATAATAATAATAATGATAAAAAATAAATAAATAAATAATAATAATAATAAATGATAAAAATAATGAAAATTTTAATAATAATAATAATAAATGATAAAAATAGTAATAAATAATAATAATAATGATAAAAATAATAGAATAATAATAATAATAATAATAATAATAATAATAATAATAATAATAATAATAATAATAATAAATATTGAAAAAAATATTGCAATCATTTTAGTGTTGAAAAGTTCGATTGGATTGTGGAGCAGACAAATCCTTGAAGAATTATGATGATGACTAATCTCTCTCTCTCTCTCTCTCTCTCTCTCTCTCTCTCTCTCTCTCTCTCTCTCTCTCTCTCTCTCTCTCTCTCTCTCTCTCTCTCTCTCTCTCTCTCTCTCTCTCTCTCTCTCTCTCTCTCTCTCTCTCTCTCTCTCTCTCTCTCTCTCTCTCTCTCTCTCTCTCTCTCTCTCTCTCTCTCTCTCTCTCTCTCTCTCTCTCTTTCTATAAGCACTCATTTTTTTTTCTCTCTCTCTCTATATGTTCTATGTATTCCTGTCTCCCTATATTTCTGATTCTCTCAATTTCCCTTATTTTCCTTTCACATGCACTCATTTTCCCCTCCCCCCCTCACCTCTGTGTGTGCGTGTGTGTGTGTTTGTCTGCCTGCCTGCCTGTCTGTTTGCTTCCCACGTCTTCCTCTCATTCCCTCATTCTGGTATCTTTTCATGAGGAATCGAACTAGTCGTGCGTTTTTTGTTAACGTTCAAACACAGGAAATTCTTTAAAAAACTTTGGGTCTTATTTGGATAAGTTTGCATATATATATATATATATATATATATATATATATATATATATATATATATATATATATAATATATATATATATATATATATATATATATATATATATATATATAAAATATCGCCTAATGACATCGGCCTTCTAGCTTATCTATCCTCGTATAAGTAACTAAATTGTAAATTCTATTGGGCTATTTTTATTTCTCTTAATTTTATGAACTGACCCACATTTGTTGACTATTTTAGCTTTTTTTTTGATATCTTCTATTTTTTATATTATTATAAAGAATTCTGTAGAACGTTTTGTCTGTTATAAATTAGTCCTGCAAAAGCGAGTCGGGAGCAAAAGAAGTCTTTTGGTTTGAGCTGGAGTGTTTTTATTATTATTATTATTATTATTATTATTGCTGGAGCATGAGTTTTAGCCGGAAACATAATTTTATAAGATGATGATTCAGGAGCTAGAGTAGGAACCATGTATTTTGGAAAAAAAATGGAGCAGTATAAAAAAAAAAAAAAAAAAAATTAAATAAACCTCAATTAAAGTAAAATGAATTTCCTCTTTTAGGGCATTTCCAGGCCGTAAGTAAATTCGGCCGCTGATTGTGAGCTGCTTTACGCCTTTGAATTCAATTTCATAGTACTTTAAATCTACCTACTACACTGAGCCAATAGTACTTTAGTTCACTATGATTAACGAACTATTCTAAAATCTACTAACTACAATGCTAATAATATGCACTCACTGTGGCCGACTTTTATTTTCAGTCTGGACGTGTTCTTTATCTCACTGTGAGTTTGAACTGTGTCCAACACAGCACCGAATAATTAGGGCAGATCTTTTATCTTTTATAGTTTAGATAAAGAAGCCAACCAGATAGATCAATCATTTTTAAGGCTTAATTTTAAGCAATATATTATATTGCTAACTTTTTTTTTTTTTAGTTCTTGGAGTACAGTTCTGACTGAAGTGATTCTCACTGGCACGGAAATGTACCATCTGTCTGTCTTACCGTTCCACGAAAATTTTTACTGTTTTTATTGATGTACATAAATCTTGATGTTAATTTGACTATTCTCATGAAGTGGTTATTATTATTATTATTAATATTATTATTATTATTATTATTGCTATTATTATAAGTATTATTACTGTTAGTTATTATTACTTTTATTTTTATTTTTATTATTATTATTATTTTTATTATTATATTATTTAAATTAATAAAAATAAAATTTAAAATAATTTTAAAAAAAAAAAAAAAAATTGATTTTTTTTTTTTTTTTTTTTGCTTTTTACTAAATTAAACTTTTCTAAAGAAAATGCATTGATCTTTCTTTCTGGTTTCTCCTTATGTCTCTCTTGGCACTTTGACAAAAATGATTCTGAAAGCCTGCTTTTCTTCATCCTTCCCTCCTCTTGTTTCAACTGACAGCTCCAAACTTGTCCTACATTTTGCTATCATGAAATATTCCCTATAATATCTTGACAACCATAATATATATATATATATATATATATATATATATATATATATATATATATATAATATATATATATATATATATATATATATAATATATATAATATATATATATAATATGGACGTCGTTTGTCTCCCGTATGGAGTACCCTTTGTAACTGTTATGATTGAATTGAAATAGCTCTTCTTGGAATAGTGGCTTCAAGGGTTTTTTGTCCTTGCCTTTTTATTTTTCCGCTCTAACTGAATTCCTCAAATATATTTCTGACACTAGAACTGGTTCTCCACTATATTTATTTTATCACTATTACAATGAACACTGTTTTTTTGAACTCTCTAAAGTCTCATACCCTCTCCTTTGAGTTGAACTGGTATGACTCTTGACATAGGAATACTCATCTTTATTCTATTTCCCCCATGCACATCCTTTTCCATAAATTTTATAATCGGTTTATGTCGGACTTTGAACTAAATGTTGTGTGAATTTTCTTCAACTTTGATGAATTCTTCGAAGGCTTGGGACCATTTCCCACTGATATATATATATATATATATATATATATATATATATATATATATATATATTATATATATATATATATATATATATATATATATATATATATATATATATATATATATATATGACAGTTTCCAGCCGATTTTTATCAAACTTGTATAAGAAAGGTTTAATAAGACCTACAAATAATAAAAACCAATGAAAAACTCATGAAATGACCCAGAAAAAGTTATGGTCTTCTAATATTATATTTATAACCTTTGTTTATGGAGGCTTTTGTCAGTAATATACATAATCAGTTTTCGTGAAACTTATTTAAAATGAGCTGTAATGAAATTCTCGAGAAATTACCATGAAAAAAGCTATGACGTGTCCTAATTTGATATTCCTAAAATGTGAAATAAAATATTGCTGTCAAACTCTTCTTTATTATATATTACAGGATTATGATATTGAAGAAATATTATATTTTCAATCACTCGCAAGTATGAGAGACGAAGCCCTCAGTAGAAAAATGTTTGTGTGCCATGCATTTAAATCAAATTTCAAGATTATTTGATAGTCATTATTTAATGCTCATTAGAAACCTTCTATGAAAGTTTCATGAAATTCGGATGCAATTGTTTATTTATATATATATATATATATATATATATATATATATATATATATATATATAATATATATATATATATATATATATATATATATATATATATATATATATATATATATATATATATATATATATATTGTGTGTGTGTAAACTTGGCTTCCTAAATCAAATGTTCTTGTCAAGTATGTCTGGGGTCACTTGTAAAGATTTTAAGATTTTTTTTTTTTTTTTTTTTTTTTTTTTTTTTTTTTTTTTTTTTTTTTTTTACACGCATGCACACGATGTGAACGAACACTTGTATGTGTCTAGACCCGTCACTCGGGTTGTATGTAGCTGTCACTTACATGATTAATTTTGTTGATTGAAGACGAGGAAAAAGAAGAAGCACGAATTAAAAATGATTTGTTGCTCTTTTGGCGCAGCAATGTAATATTGTGGCATCGCAGAAGACCAAAACCCGTCGAGTTTATAATGATATATATCGAGGAGGAGTCTTTGAATACCAAACATTAGGGTTTAATTAAATATCGGGATAACATCGTAGAAGCTCCAGATTTCCGAGTTTATAAATAAGTGAAGTTGCATTTGAGAAGCTCACACACACACTCGAGCTTAATGATTGATTGTTTAAAAGTCCTAAATCTTCTAGTCTAGAAGAAGTACTAGATCTTCATGTCTATTATGAATGCCATGGAAAGTCCTAGATTTTTGAGTTTCATTTAGACTGTCTAAAATGACATTACAGAAGCTAAGAAATTTGAGTCTATTGATACAACGGGGTAGCATCGATAAGGTCTTATCTTATATCCACGAGTTTATAGACAATTTGATGTGGAATTATAGGATTATAGATGCTCAGAAATTCGACTCTAAAAATACAGTGAGTAAAAAAAAAATCAGTATTGATCAGATTTCGGGTTTAAAAGACATGAACCGGAATATTAATATTATATTAATATTATATATATTGGTTTACATTTGTGCCAAGCACAAATGTAAACCAATCGCTCTACCGTTATGCCAGGGTATTGTCAATTATCAAAATCAGTATATATATATATATATATATATATATATATATATATATATATATATATATATATATATATATATATATATATATATATATATATATATATATATATATATATATATATATATATATATATATATATATATATATATATATATAATCGCATACCTCCTCCACTGAAGATAGATCACGTGACTCGTTGGTCTTCACAGCCACATTCTTTCTCTGTCCAACTCTGTAATTCCATACTTAAACTGCTATGTTCTTTCTTACATTCTTTCATTCTTAATACTGGTAAAGTCTGCAAGACACTTTTTACCGATGATATAGTGATAAAGTTTTACCTTTTACTCTTTTGAACGATTATCAACAACAACAACAACGGACCAAGGGAAAGAAATGAGGGGATATGACTTTCCAAAGTACGATAAATTTTTGAAAGGTAAAAAAAAAAAAAAATCGAAAAAACAATTAAAAATATTATAAATTCTTGTTGTTGTTGTTGTTGTTTCTGTATTTTTTTTGATGCTTTGATTGTTGGTTGTTTGTTGTTTTTCTTGTTGGTTCTTGTTTGTCGTTGTTGGTCAGTAGCTTTTGTTGGTTCTTGTTTGCTCTTGTAGGTTCTTGTGTGGTTGGTGGTTCTTGTTAGTTGTTGACTGGTGTTGGAAGTTGTTTGTTAGTGGTGGTTGTTTTTAATTGTTATTGTTTCTTCTTGGTTCTTGCTGGTTGTTGTTTTTTTCTGGTTAATTCTTGGTTCATGTTGATTTGTTATTGTTGGTTCTTATTTGTTCATGTTGGTTGTTGTTGGTGTTAGTTCTTATTGGTTCTTATTTGTTCTAATTGCTTCTTGTTGGTTGTTGTTGGTTATTATTTTTTATTATTGGTTGCTGGTTCTTGTTTAAATTGTGAGTAATAGGTTTGCTCATATATATATATATATATATATATATATATATATATATATATATATATATATATATATATATATATATATATATATATATATATATATATATATATATATATATATATATATATATATATATATATATATGGCCAGAGTGCATATTAGGGGCCATGCATAACTCAAAAACTACTAACCCTACATTAAAATGGATTATATTTTTAAAATCCTTGTCGAATTTTAGGTAAGAAAAATTGGGAAATAAAAATAAATTCTTATAATAAATTTTATTACATAAGTAAAGTTTACTTTTTTAAAGGCCTCGCTAGAATCATACGTCTGGCAATGTGATTTTTCAATTTTTTTTTAGAAATTTGAAAACATGGGAAATACCCCATATCGTCGACAGGAAAAGTAGTCGACAATATAATCATCACTCACGGGTCGGGGGGTACGGGGGGCAGAGCCCCCCTAGACATATGTTCTTTTTTTGAAATATTTAAGTGGTTCATTTAACGACAACTTCACCGCCTCGTGTCTAAAAGCGAACTGACACAAATTTCTCACTGTCGAAAGATTTTAATTTCCAACTTGTCGTACAATTTTAAACATATTTTTTTTTATAATTTTTTTAACAATTATTTATACTTTTCTTACTGGAAATGACGCAAGGATTTCAAAAATATAATCCTTTTTAATGTACGGTTAGTAGTTTTGAAGTTATGCATGGCCCCTAATGTGCACTCTGACCTATATATATATATATATATATATATATATATATATATATATATATATATATATATATATATATATATATATATATATATATATATATATATATATATATATATATATATATATATATTCTGGTTGTTTGTATCCTCTTGTTGGTTCTTGGTTCTAATTAGTTCTTGCTAGTTGTTGGTTTTAATACTTCATGTTGGTTCTTGTTTGCTCTTAATGGTTATTGTTGGTCGTTGGCTTTTGTTGGTTCTTGTTGATTACTATTGGTCCCTTGTTTTGTTTTGTTGGTACGAGCTGGTTGTTGGTTCTTATTAGTTCTTGTTGAAATTGTGAATAATAGTATCGCTCATGGTATATATATATATATATATATATATATATATATATATATATATATATATATATATATATATATATATATATATATATATATATATATATATTATATATATATATATATGGTTTTGGATTTTTTTTTTTTTTTTTTTTTATTTTTTCTTTTGTTTTTTTTTTTTTTTTTTTTTTTTTTTTTTTTTTTTTTTTTTTTTTTTTTTTTTTTTTTTTTTTTTTTTTTTTTTTTTTTTTTTTTTTTTTTTTTTTTTTTTTTTTTTTTTTTTTTTTTTTTTATATATTATATATATATATATATATATATATATATATATATATATATATATATATATATATATATATATATATATATATATATATATAGTTTTTTTTAATTCGTTGTTGTTGGTTGCTGGTTCTTGTTGGTTGTTGGTTCTTATTGGTTATTATTTTTTTGCTGATTTGTGTTGGTTCATGTTTTTATTTCTTAGTTGATCTTGTTGGTTCTTATTGTTTCTTGATCGTTGTTGTTGGTTTTTACTGATTGTTGGTTATTATAGTTCTTTTTGGTTTTTCGTGGATTTTATTGGTCGTTCGTTCTTGTTAGTTCTTCGTTCTTATGGGTTGTTGGTTCTTGTGAGTTGTTGGTTCTTATTGGTTCTTGTTGAATGTTGTTTTTTTAACTGCCATATATGTATATATATATATATATATATATATATATATATATATATATATATATATATATATATATATATATATATATATATATATATATATATATATATATATATATATATATATATATATATGAGTAGGAGTCTTAATTTTCCTATTTGCCCCCTGATACCAATCCCTTCCTACCAAGTGAAGATGCCCGTAATTATCTTGCTCATAGTAATCATTAGTTTTTATTCGATTAGTTTAAGTTACAATTGTACCCTTCGGCTGAAGGTAATTTTATTCCCCCTAACTGCCATATGTTGGATCTCTCTCTCTCTCTCTCTCTCTCTCTCTCTCTCTCTCTCTCTCTCTCTCTCTCTCTCTCTCTCTCTCTCTCTCTCTCTCTCTCTCTCTCTCTCTCATCATATATATATATATATATATATATATATATATATATATATATATATATATATATATATATATATATATATATATATATATATATATATATATATATATATATATATATATATATATATATATATATATATATATATATATATATATATATATATATATATATATATATATATATATATATATATATATAGTAGGATACGCGGGCGACCTTAGGTAACTACTCTTTTACTAGTTTGCTTCCTATGGAAAGAGCTTAAAAAAAATAACGACAGAATACCTGTTGTTTAAGACGCTAACACACACACACGCTCGCGCGTTTTGCAAGCATATATTAAGAAGTAATTCATTTGAAAAATCATCTGTAGGTACAATACAATTTGATTTAAAAAATAGTGTTCAAATTTAAAAAAAAAAAAAAAAAAATGATTGAATACAATGTCTATAACGAAATTGACTGATGGTGACAAATAGCTTTTATATATATATATATATATATATATATATATATATATAATATATATATATATATATATATATATATATATATATATATATATATATATATATATATATATATAGTTATTGTTTATTGGTATTATTGCAACGTAAAATAATTTAAAATGTTGAGAACATTGGAAGAACATGGTGAAAACCTGGTCATAATGCCTTGATGGGAGCTCGTTCGCTTCAAGTTGTTATTGAATCGAACTTTTTTGGGTTCGAGGATAGCTCAGCGGTAGAATGTCGAGCTTTTGTTGTTCTGTCGCAACATGCGATGGTTCGACCCCGGAAGAGGAAAACTTTCTTTATCTTCCTGTTATTGTTCATTGTTTTTCAACTTGTTTATTGGGGTTATTGCAACGTAAAATAATATATATATATATATATATATATATATATATATATATATATATATATATATATATATATATATATATATATATATATATATATATATATAATATTGGGCTGTGCCCACACAAGTTCGAGTTTTCTTCATTTTTGGTTTTTAAATGGTCTGTAACAGACTAAAAAATACTTTAGTAATTGAGGATTAGAATAATAGAAATTTTGGTAAAGGCTGAAGTAGGTTTTTGATCTTTCGTTTTATCGAAAGACCGATATATCGATACTTCGATTTATTGATAACTATATATCATATTTTAATGTATTACGTAATATTTTCACCATAATTAACTTAACTTTACCAGACCTAACTTAAAATAACCTATATAATTTAAATAATAACTAAATAATTTTTTATTTGAAACTGATTATTATTGATAATTTTTAAGCGATATAAATATCGATTTAATTAATATCGAAAGACCAGTAATCTGCTTAGCAAAAGCTGAAATTTAATGTATTCATATAGAAAATTTAGGAAGCATTAGTGTCCAAGTGGTTAAGGAAGGAGACCAGAAATCTACTGGGCTCAGCCCTTACAGCATCGAAACCTATTCATTGAGAGTTTCTTTATTTTTATTTCTTCAGAAGGAAGTTAGAACGAAGGTATAAAATTAGTTATATGAGTTCCATATCTTCATAAACATCCGATCGGTATATCCGTATTATCGAACACTTTATACTACACATTTATCGGTTGCCTACTTTGCAGATAATCGGTCTTAAGAAGGTTAAAGACACGTTAAGAATAAATATTTTATCCTTAACACGAAATAGTTAAAAATAGTTGGTAGAAAATTAACTACTTTTTTTTCATATCTACTTCCGGATGGTGGACGGGGGTAAGCGATGAGGGAGGGGGGTGAGGGGAGAAGTTAATTTAAAAACTCAAATCCGCATTAGAGCGACATTTAATAATTATAATAATAATAATAATAATAATAATAATAATAATAATAATAATAATAATAATAACAATAACAACAATAACAATAACAACAACTGACCACTGACTTAACCGCTATGGTCATTCGTGCATATATATATATATATATATATATATATATATATATATATATATATATATATATATATATATATATATATATATATATATATATATATATATATATATATATATATATATATATATATATAAGCTTTATATAACCATGTTCTATGTGCCAGCGTTTAAATAAATAATTATTAATAATTATTTCAAGGATTCCAATTATAATTTGTCATAAATACGTCATTTATCATATGCACTTGTAAAGCGTATAATTATTTAAATTATATTTAATTATATAAATGAGATGCATGATAGTATTATTATATCTCGCTAAAATTGTGAAGCATCATATCAGTATTGGAAAGGTAGTATTAAAAAAATTTTATTGTAGTTTATATTTTATAGCTACACTGCAAAAAATTGTCCTAACGAATCGTTGGGACAAGTGTCAAAAATGACACAGTAAAATTTCCAATAGAGAAAAAAGACATGTTAAGTTTAAGAAAATCGCTTCATCGATTTATTTTATAATAAGAAAATAAATGAAAAAAATTTGTTGCGAAATTTTTGTTACTTGTCCCAGTGATTCGTTGGGACAAATTTTTAATGATTTCCATCACTCACTGGTAGGGGAGTACGATGGGGTAGGAGCCCTCTAGGCCTATATTAGTGTATCATGCATTTGTATAGGTTAAATACCATACTATGATAGTACCATAAAGGTTTTGTTTTCTATGTTTACTGATATCCGAGGTTAACGGTATTAGGAAAATTTTGCTATCGATTCAATTTTATTATCTTTATACTTGTATAGTGATCGCCCAGCTATAAAATCCCGTGGTATCGCTACTGATATCAGAGGTTATCGGTATTAGAAACATTTTGATATCGATGTAGTTTTATTATATATATTATGATTACTCAGAAATAAAATCCTGTAGTATCGGAACTGGTATAGGAAAGGTTGCGCTTTCTATGGATTGCATCTAATAATACTTTTAGATTATAAATCGATATCATTATCGTAAATGTTTTATATTATCGATCTAATTTTTAAATATTTACACTGACTAACCTCCGATACCGATAAAATCCTTTTGTATCGATATCGTTAATGTCATCGGAAAGGGTTTGTTATATCGGTATAATTTCTAATGTGTATAATAACGATGCACAATTGGTTATTGGAATATATATATATATATATATATATATATATATATATATATATATATATATATATATATATATATATATATATATATATATATATATATATATATATATATATATATATATATATATATATGTGTGTGTGTGTGTGTGTGCGTGCTTGCGTGTGTATGTGTGTGTGCTTATCCAAAATATATTAGGTAGATACGGTTGTGTGAATGCCCTCCTCTCAAGATAGGAGGCACACACGAGAGGTCTAGCAAGCCTGTGTGAGAAAAAGAAAAAGATCTTGCTTGTAAAATTCAAGGAATAAATAGCCTTAGAAAGGATCTCTCTCTCTAGTAATTTTTTTGTGTGTTAAATATAATCGCATTTTTTAAATGACAAATAATAATACAGAAAAAATAGCCCTTTAAATAAATGTCTATTCAGCATTTTTCATTTAAGCGAAAGGTTTATTCCTCTTACAGATGTCCCAGAAAATGGTGGAATGGGGTTCGACCATCGGTAGTTATTTCTTAATCCTCAAATCATATAAAAAGCTTAATAATAATAATAATAATAATAATAATAATAATAATAATAATAATGAAACATTAAAAAGAACCAACAATGATTTTCGTTTGTTCCTTCGTAAGTTTCCTTCTGGTTTTCAAGAGACACCACTATCACCTTTCCCCCCTCCCCCTTCCTATACCATTTTTTTTATTAAAATTCTTTGAAACCCTCTTTATATTTTGTCTAAAACTGTCATATGATCAGTCACGTGGCCACTGGAAAGAGAGAGAGAGAGAGAGAGAGAGAGAGAGAGAGAGAGAGAGAGAGAGAGAGAGAGAGAGAGAGAGAGAGAGAGAGAGAGAAGGACAAGAAGGATTAAGATGTAAAAAAAAGTTGTGATAGGGGTGTCCGATACCATGGTACTGGTAAAATGTTTTTGTATATCAAAATTTTGGTGCATTGGTATTGGTTTAAGACGTTGATGAATATATATATATATATATATATATATATATATATATATATATATATATATATATATATATATATATATATATATATATATATATATATATATATATATATATATATATATATATATATATATATATATATATATATATATATATATCATTTCAGAAAAAAAGTGGTGGGTTCCCCGACGAACGCAGCTATTGACAGAAGAAAGAAGTTGCTCCGTCGACCACGATATAGAACTATAAAAGTAAGATAGACATTATTATTATTATTATTATTATTATTATTATTAATATTATTATTATTATTATTATTATAGTCCACACATACGCCTTTATCCTGACGACTTATAGATATTTGTAAAGAAATCACGTTTGAAGGAGTTTGAGGGAAATCGTGGATTCCTAATCAAACCTTATTTATGACTTTGACAAACGTGGCAGCTGACTTTATAAGCCCGATAAACCTCGTCTGAGAAACTTATTTAAAGCAGGATCAAACTTTTTCAAACTACTGAAAAAACCGCGCGAAATGTAAGTAATGATAAAAAAAAGAAACATTGTGCGAAGATTTTATACTTTAGTTAAAAAAAAATATATATAATCTGATAAAACAAAATCTTGAAAATAAAAATAATGAAAATTTGTTTTCATTACTCAGCACGACCTATTTGGATATGGAGTTTACAATTTTATTTAATTGAAATACAACTCTAGTATTATTTTCTTGAAAGAATGACTTCCTTTTGGCTGAAGATCTCACGATGGTAGACACTCAACATTTTTAAATGGCAAGCAACTTTTCAGTTTCATGAAGATTAGTTTTTTCTTTTTTCTTTCAGTTTCATGAAGATTAGATTCTTCTATCAATTTAAAGAAGATTAGATTCTTCTTTCAGTTTCATGAAGATTAGTTTCTTCTTTCAGTTTAATGAAGATTAGATTATTCTTCCACTTTAATGAAGATTAGATTCTTTCAATTTCATGAAGATTAGATTCTTCTTTCCATTTAAAAAAGATTAGATTCTTCTTTCAGTTTCTTGAAGATTGGATTCTTCTTTCAATTTCTTGAAGATTGGATTCTTCTTTCAGTTTAATGAAGATTAGATTCTTCTTTCAGTTTCATGAAGATTAGATTCTTTCAGTTTCATGAAGATTAGATTATTTCTTTAAGTTTAATGAAGATTAGATTCTTTCAGTTCAATGAAGATTAGATTATTCTTTCAATTTAATGAAGATTAGATTTTTTTCAGTTAATGAAGATTAGATTTTTCTTTCGGTTTCATGAAGACAAGATTCTTTCAGTTTCATGAAGATTTGTTTCTTCTTTCAGTTTAATGAAAATTTGATTATTCTTTCAGTTTAATGAAGATTAGATTCTTTCAGTTTCATAAATATTAGATTCTTCATTCAGTTTCATGAAGATTAGATTCCTCTTTCAGTTTAATGAAGATTAGTCAATTTTTCTCAAAATTTTCAAATTCTTCTTTGGGGCTTTTCAGTGGGAAGATAGAAACATCTTTTGCGTCTTCTTGTTTTCTTTTTCCTCTTCTTCTTCTCTTCCCTTTTTTTCTTTTACTTCTTCTTCCTCTTCTTCTCCTCTCAATTTTTTCTCTTTCTGTTTTTTTTAGTCTTTTTCTCTTCCATTTTTCTTTATTCTTGTTTTTTTCTGTTTTTTCTTCTTCCTCTTTTTTCCCTTTCTTCCTAACTTCTTCCTTCCTCCTTTTTCACTAACGTACTACGAAATCGTTTAACTATTCGTGAATATTTGTTATAAAATATGCTTATGAAAACCTGTGTGTATATATATATATATATATATATATATATATATATATATATATATATATATATATATATATATATATATATATATATATATATATATATATATATATATATATATATATATATATATATATATATATATATATATATATATGAGATTGTTTGTGTATGGGAAATGTGTCATAATATAAAGGTAAAGTAAAAACCAAAATTACCTTAATTAGCTTTTATATAATTAAGATTCAAATAAATGCTAAATAAAGAAAAAAAAATTCTTAAAAAAAAAAGAAAAAGAAAAGAAATAAGTACTAAAATAAAAATAATAATAATAAAAAGTCGTAAAATATACAAATGAAGTACATCGTTATGTGAGAATTAAAAACAAAGGATATATATATATAATATATATATTATATATATATATATATATATATATATATATATATATATATATATATATATATATATATATATATATATAATATATATATATATATATATATATATATAATATTTCTTTGATGTTTTAAAAGAGAAGAAGACGTATGGACATATGGGAAAATGTAATTATTTTTATGGTACCAAAGTTGTGGTAGAATGAGTTTATACACTCTTTAGTACTCTTATATACCTTTATAACCTAATTATATGGACGTAGGGTGGGGGGTTTTGGGGGTGTCAAAAGGAAATTAAAGCCCTATTCCCTCCTGCTTCTCAAGTTTATATGCAACGTAAATATATATATATATATATATATATATATATATATATATATATATATATATATATATATATATATATATATATATATATATATATATATATATATATATATATATATATATATATATATATATATATTTTTTTTTTTTTTTATATACTCTACACCATATCCCGCAAGATGCAGGGTGGTGTCAGCTGCAGAAACTTCATATTCCTGCAGCCGTACTTGGGAAGAAAAAAAAATGATTTAAAAGGTTCCCAGCCTTTAGAACCAGGCGAAGAATTATTCCTCATTTGTTCTGACTACGTCAAATTCCCCATCCTTTATTGACCAGAAGTTATTTAGAAGTTTCAATTAAAAATTTTATTGCTTCACGGGTGATTTTGATTTAAAATTACTTAAAGGACCTCTTCCGAAAATTTTGTTGCTTCACATGATTTTGATTTAAAATTACTAAAAGACATCTTTCGAAAATTTTGTTGCTCCTCTTGATAGTTTAAATATTAAATTTTGATTCAACTTATTTTAATTCCAAATGTAAAATTCAATAAAATTTTTAAATATTTTCTTCAACTAATAAAATTTTTCCATTGCTTCAAAATAACAATCTGGATTCTTGCATTCAATCTATTCTTTTCTTTCTTCTGACGAAAACAACTTCAACACTTCGTCAGAAGAATCCAAGACAACCCTTCCAATCCTCTCTCTGGCTCTTCTCTATTCTTCTTTCCCAGCTGTTTCTAGCACGTGCGAATACGACAGCAGTCAGATCATATATATATATATATATATATATATATATATATATATATATATATATATATATATATATATATATATATATATATATATATATATATATATATATATATATATATATATATTATATATTATATATATATATATATAATATATTAAAATAAAAAAAAAAAAAAAAAAAAAAAAAAAAAAAAAAAAAAAAAAAAAAAATTTAAATTATTAAATTTCTAAGAATCGTGAGAATTATATTGAGAGTTCGCATTAGTAATGATGTTTCATTTAAGAAATAATTATTTTCTAACTTTAAGTGTGTGATTAGTAACTAGGCGACAGTTTAAGGTTGGAATAAAATTAGTTTGTCAGTGAAATTTCTAAGAAAAGCTGTGATATAGCGAGTGTTATATTGTAACTCGAGTAGAGCCTACACATAGTTTCAGTGATTATAGACTAATTGTAGTCAAATTAAGGTATGTAATTGATCTATCCAAATACACATGTATATAGTATAACAGTTTCTACACATACTACAAAACGTCTCATGAGTTTTGGGTTGATTACTTTGACTTTAGACACACTACAAACCACAAATGAATATTTAACAAGCGAAAACATTAAATATTATTTGATCAGTTTATGTACAAAGCCTTTTTTTATTTTTTTTTTTTGAAATTGTCCATTTCCATATGCATTGCATTGTACCTCATATTACCTAACAGATAGGTGGTATGAATTTTTGCTCCGTTTATTTCTTGATCCTTCAAGGACTTTAGTTTTTTAATTTCATCAATTGATAAATCGTTGACAGATCTCAAAAAACCCTGTTAAAAATTCAAAACCCAATTATAAATATGGTCATTGAGGAGATGGGCAAACTGTTAAATGTTTTGCTAAGCACTACAGTTGCATTATGTGTCTGGGGCTGCATTGACTGCATCGGTTGTCGATCGTCGGAGAGAGTTGTACATTTTTCAAAAATAAATATCCACAACTCACGGGCATTGCCCTATTAGAGGAGTGTAACTTTTCTAAGTAGTTTATACCTAGGATCTGCAAGCGGGATCAAACCCGCGCCCTCAAGCGCGTGAGTCAATTCAATACCGTAATTACACGGTGCACGGTTTGTAAATTTGCTGAAAGAAATATTTAGATTAAACTATAATAATTACCATTAGCATAACGTGCTTTTCTTCAAGGCTGTGGATCAACACAATGGTTCAGCAGAACAATTAAATATTATATTTATTAATTAATTATGATATGGTAACCAACATAATCCCCAGAATAATCATAGGGTATCAAAATATCTGAAAATAAGTTCAAGTACATTTTGTAATAAACTTAAATTATAAAATTATATAGAGTGTGAAACAATATCCTGTTATGAATTTTGTAATCCAGCATCCAGTATACTTTTAAAATGTAATAACTAAATAAGTAAATAATTTATGAAATAATTATAAAAGAAAAACTTATTATTTTTTCGGTCAATAAATCATTGTCTATAACTTGTATTCTCTTGATTTGATTTTTACCCTTTGTTTAACCCGAAGCAAATAATTCTGTGAAGGGTCTCTATAATATATATATATATATATATATATATATATATATATATATATATATATATATATATATATATATATATATATATATATATATATATATATATATATATATATATATATATATATATATATATATATATATATATATATATATATATATATATATATATATATATATATATATATATATATATATATATATATATATATATATATATATATATTATATATAGGACGTTTTGGTTATGTTAATAAAACGCTATATTTAAGCAAAAATAAATATATTTGGAGAAATACTTGTGTAATTAATTTTGATAATGATTTTTAATCAAATTATTCTATGAAAACGCCTTCGGCTTTGATGACTGCTTCTATGCGGGACCGAAACCGCTAACATATTTTATGGTCCTTATTCATTTCGTACATAACCTGAACAATTGTGGCCTTTAGTGAGCTATGGTATTATGAGGATGTCGAGTAGTCTCCTTTTCAACAGGGCTCCTCACCTAATAGTCCATAGGAGTCAAATCTGACGTGTTTGGAGGCCACATATTGAGTGTTACGCGATCGCAAAAATTGTCTGACGACCATTCTTGGGTTACTATGGCTTTATGAGAAGGTGTTGATTCTTGCTGAAACATGTATGTCCATCTATTGCGTACTTTATCAATACAGGGCTTGATAACAGTTTCAAACACCTCAATGTATCCAACTAAAAAAAAAATTGTGTAGCATGGCATAATCTTCACTACTCACCACTCCTAAAACCATCACAGTTGCTGGAAATTTGGTGTGCATCACTTTGGGTTCTTCAGAACGATCTGCACGTAACCATCTGTCATTTCTTCTGTTAGGATTTTGCTCTTGGTCAAAGTCTTTTTTATCATAGAAAAACCAAAGCATGCCTTGTTTGTTAGTTTTTTTTTTAACTTTGTTAAATAACCGTTTTCAACGGATGAGACGGTTATCCTGTGTTTTTTCAGACACGAATTGGCATTTCCTCATTGCATAGAACTTGTATCGAATGTGATGACGTATCACAGTTCTGATAGTCCATTCTGACATCCGAAGTTCTTTGGCAATGGACCTCATTGATGTTCCGGAGTTTTCCTCGATAATATTTTGAACTGTATAAATTCCGGTGTCCTTAATATAGTGTCTGAGTGTTATGAATGGTTTTTATTTCTCTCTTTGATGCAGGTGAAATTTTCATTACATGCCTCCAACTCCAACCGAACTTTGTGTACAAATGATCTTGCAACATTTAGAAAGTTACTAATTTCTGAATTACTGTTTTGCATGTATAGTAACTATGACTGCATGGCTTTTCATTTCTTAAATTAACATGTTATTTTAAAAGGGTTATATATATATATATATATATATATATATATATATATATATATATATATATATATATATATATATATATATATATATATATATATATATATATATATATATATATATATATATATATATATATATATATATATATAATAAAAGGAGGGTGAAAATTGGTGGAAGAATTTTTAAAAAGATATTCGAATTGATAGGTAGAAAAAATGAGAGAGAAAGAAAACTTATAAATATAATAGAGAGATAGAAAGAGCGGAAAACGAAGCAAAAGGAAAGAATGAGACAGAAAGAGAGAGAGAGAGAGAGATATTTTAAAGATTTTATTTTAATTTTCACTCTCCTCCGCTAGTCGCCCGAACCTCTTTCAAATTCTTCAATGCGGGTAGATAAACAAGCAATTATTCTCACACAGACAGGCCAACGACATTCCATTGGACATTTCCCAGTGAAAACGAACTAACAAACAAACAGACAAACAGATTTAATACTTCTTAAATTATTAGTCTTCGTAGTCGGTTTGTTTTAATGTAAGAGTATTTTGTTTATATATATATATATATATATATATATATATATATATATATATATATATATATATATATATATATATATATATATATATATATATATATATATATATATATATATATATATAAAATGTTCATAAACATATATATATATATATTATAGCATATATATATATATATATATATATATATATATATATATATATATATATATATATATATATATATATATATATATATATATATATATATATATATATATATATATATATATATATATATATATATATATATATATGTGCCTATTAATGTCTCTCACGTCATGTAATAGTGCCACATATATCACATATACAACTGTGCTCGTAATGATGATCATAGAGGTTGAAGGTGGTTCCCAGCCCCATGGAACAAATAGACAAAGAACAGCTCAAACATATCTTGAGTAATATATATATATATATATATATATATATATATATATATATATATATATATATATATATATATATATATATATATATATATATATATATGGTCAGACCATTAGGCTGTGGTCAGACTTCGGTTTAAACCAGGTACATATTTCAAAAACTACTTAACGTACGATAAAAAGGATTATATTTTTGGAATCCTTGTCGAATTTCAGTTAGGAAAAGTGTAAAATATTTGCAAATAAATTAAAAAATTTTTTTTTGGTTTTGTGCGACAATTGATGACGTAACAAACTTAAATGATGACGTAACAAACTTAAATTTGGTGTTAAATCGAACATATGTCTACAGGGGGCTCTGTCCCACGTACCCCCCGACCCGTGAGTTATGATACTATAGACTACTTTTCCTGAAGACGATTTGGGGTATTTACCATTTTTTCCAATTTGGAAAAATTGAAAAAAAACGGACATTGCCAGGCGTACGATTCTCGCGAGAGATAAAAATAAGTAAACTTTACTTATATAAACTTTATTATTATAAGAATTTATTTTTTATTTCCCAATTTTTCCTACCTGAAATTCGACAAGGATTCCAAAAATATAATCCTTTTTTACGTACCTTCAGTCGTTTTTAAGATATGTACCTGGTTTAAAACGAAGTCTGGCCTATATATATATATATATATATATATATATATATATATATATATATATATATATATATATATATATATATATATATATATATATATATATATATATATATATATATATATATATATATATATATATATATAGAGAGAGAGAGAGAGAGAGAGAGAGTATGCCTTCAAACACGACTGTTATAATAAATGAAGAAGGTAGAGAGAGAGAGCTACAGTAAGAATAGGAAAGATATATTCCCACGCTCGACCCCGACTAGAGAGAGAGAGAGAGATCGTCCTCATACCTTTCGTATTTCATCTTCCCTCGCTCAGGTGTTTGTGTGGGAACGTCTGGCTATCTGGCCGGCGTCGGCGCTGTTCATGCTGATGACGAATTCAAGTTGGAAGAAGGGATATAAGAATTAAACTTCTTTTCAATAAAGGAACATTGTTGAGCAACTGTGATTGTTGTGTGTGTGTGTGAATTTATGTACAATTATTTGGTGATTGCTTAATGACGTATATATATATATATATATATATATATATATATATATATATATATATATATATATATATATATATATATATATATATATATATATATATATATATATATATATATATATATATATATATATATATATATATATATATATATGCGTGTGTGTGTGCATGTGAATGCAGTTTGGCAACGTTATCAATTCGTCATTGTCATTATTGAGGAAGAAATGATTACACTTTCCAGTTTTATCAATTTACTAAAAATACACAATTCATTCCCCTCCCCCCATATCTCAACTTTCCAATCTCTCTTCCCCCTTTTATACCCCCCACCCTTCCTGTAACCCACTTACCTGGAATGTAAAGGGTAGGCACTCCAATCTTCTTTGCATTTCATAGTGTCCAATGTCCACTTTGTTCACACGATTCCCAAAGTTCAGATGTATCAATATTTTTCAAATAGAATTTATATTAAACAAAATTTCAGATATGAAGAATAAATTTCTTAATACTGATTCTTCACATTTGACCAAATCTATCATATCTCTAATGAGATGTAACGTTACCTAGAAGAAACAATTTCTAGGCTTATATGAAGTCTTTTTCTTCTTTTTATTTAATGGAATGTCCTTTCTCGGCTTCTTTTCGGTTCCTACTGGCATAGTATTATTTGTTACTTTGCTATTCCTACTTTCAGTTTTGCAATTTTTTTTATATTTTTTATTTTTAAATTTTACTTTTTTCCCATTTTTATTTTTTTTTAATTTTGTAATATTCGCATTTTCTTATTTTGATATTTTCCAGTTTTTCATTTAATAATTTTACATTTTGCAACGATTCTATTTTCCTAATTTTTATTTCTTAATATTTCAGTTTACGATTTTCTTATTTTTCTATTTTTCACTAATTTTGTTGTTTGTCAAATGTTCATTTTGATATTTCGATATACTTTCATTTTGCTGTTTTTCAACATTTCGATTTATTTTTTTTGTTATTTTCAAATTTTTTTATTTCTCAAATTTTAATTTTTGTCATTTTGATATTTTCTTTTACAACCTTACCATTTTCTGTTATTTACCATTTTTCGGTTGACAAAGGAAAAAAAAAAAACCTTTTTTCATTAGTCTTTTTTTCCGATTTTTTCATTTTATTTTGCTATTTTTTTCTCATTTACCTATTTTTTCAATTTTCTCATTTTATTTTGCTATTTTTTGAGATTTTCTCTTTTTTTTGCTATTTTCTCATTTTATTTTGTTATTTTCCTAGTTTTTTTATTTTGAATTTTTGTGCTTTCCCACTTTACTGTTTTCTCATTTTTTATATTATACTATTTCTTTAAAATTTCTAGTTTATTAATATAATTTTAATTTAATTTAATTTAATTTATTTTATTTATAATTAATAAATGAAGATACTTTCTCAGTTTGCTATTTTCTTATTTTCTTATTCTGCTATTCTATTTTATTTTAAATTTATTTTATTAAAAATATTTTTATTTAAATTAGCTATTAATATAATTTAAGAATACTGAAATTATATATTTCAATATTTATTAAAAAAAAATTAATTTCAATTAAATGAAAATAAATTTAATTAATATAAATTAAGGTATTTAATTGTAATTTAATTTTAGGTCCTTTAATTAATTATATAATTTAAATTTATTTTAACATCATCTTTGGCTTCATTTAATTTTCATTTTAAATACAATTTAATTTTTAATTTTCTTGTTTTTTTTTTTTTCTTTTTTTAACGTACAGAAAGAATTTAAGTTTGAGAATATGACAGTTAAATTGAATTATTTCTTATTAATAATATTCAACATTATAACTTGTAAAAATAATAAT
>SEYY01000203.1:80000-97500 GCA_009176605.1 Armadillidium nasatum
AAGAGTGGTGAGACCCGAGGTGGATGGGTGTAACGTGTAAGGGGCAAAGTGGAGATGGATTATAGGGTGAAGATTGATAGATTTTGAAAGTGAGAGATTTTTTGATTTTTTTTGACATGTGGATTTTTTTTTAAATTTATTTATTTTTATTTTTTTTTTTGGGGGGGGGAGGGGAGAAATCCGGACGTTTCATACGCAAATGTTGCTGTAGTAGTGTTAGCCTTGTGCTACCTAACATTTTAGATAGTTGGAGCAGCTAACTTCCTCTGCCAGAATTATTTCCTCAATATATTTCTAATTTTAATTATTAAATAATTTATTTAATAATTTCAATTTTGCCATATCCATATTTTAGAAAATTAGATAAAATCTAATAAAATTTTTGATAATTTATTTGCATTTTGGAATTTTTATTCCTCGTTGATATAAAAAAAAATTTTTTAAAAAAATTTTTCTTCGCATTTTTAAAAGCTCTTTGAATGAATTATTTGAACGTTAAAAGCTTTAAATTTTTACACATTTTTAAATTAAAAAAAAAAAAAAAAAGAAAAAAGTAATGTTTACATTTTTTAGTAGTTTTTTTTTCAAATAACTTAAAAAAGTAAATTAAAAATAATATTTGATATGTGAAATATTTTTTCTCTCTCTTACTCATACATACGCGCACGCACCTACATACACACACACACACACACACACCGTTTCCCACTCTATATAAATATATCTACATATGTTTATTTATCTCTTTCCCTCCTTTTAAATATATATATATATATATATATATATATATATATATATATATATATATATATATATATATATATATATATATATATATATATATATATATATATATATATATATTTTTTTTATATAAAATTTTATAAATTGTTATGAAGTTTAATAACAAATTAACAATATATATATATATATATATTATATATATATATATATATATATATATATATATATATATATATATATATATATATATATATATATATATATATATATATATATATATATATATATATATATATATATATATATATATATTAGGGATGGAGCGATACCAAAATTTTTACCGATACCGATACCTAAAAATTCCCCGAAGCCGATACCGATACCTGAAAATATGCCGATACTTGCCGATACTACTACCGATACTAGATACTTCCGATATACAATACCGATACCGATACCGATACCGATACCGGTATCGGAAATATGCCGATACTTACCGATACCGATACCGATACTTCACTCCATCCCTAATATATATATATAATATATATTATATATTATATATATATATATATATATATATATATATATATATATATATATATATTATATATGAGCCTTTTCCTAAGTGCTTCTTCTATTGTCCTTCTTGGGCTTTCATTTACCACTTTACAATTTATTAAATTTATAAATTACATTTGTAATTTGTTTTAATTTCATGTCTTTACTTTTTTTTATAGTAATTTCCTTTATTGTTTTTGATATAATTCGAATTCAAGTTAAAATTTTCTATGTCCATATCTTGATTCCTTCTAGAAATATTATTTGCCCATCTTCATTTTTGTTCTTTGATTCAGACTGTAATATCTGTTAATTCTGTTTGCTTTCTTATCCAGTCGTTCAGATTTTAGTATCTTCATTTTATTTCAATTAAATATTTCTCCATATTTCTCTGTACTTGTTTTTAAATTTTTTTTTTTTTTTTTTTTTTTTTTTTATAGGTTTACCAATTTATTTCATTTTTTATTATATATATATATATATATATATATATATATATATATATATATATATATATATATATATATATATATATATATATATATATATATATATATATATATATATATATATATATATATATATATATATGAAAATTTCCAAAACAATAATTAATTGCTAACAACAGCTTCACATTATATATTTGCTTGTTGTTGTTGATGTACAGAGACTTCCCAAATTCCCTATCCTACCTCCTCCTCTTCCTCCCAACCCCCCCTCCCCCCAACAAAAAAAGAAAAGAAAAGAAAGTCATCGAAGAACAGCTTTCAACTTCTATGCTTTGATATCACTGTGAGTATTCGTTAATTATTAAAACCATTACAAAAATTGTTCAAACGAATCGTTGGGACAAGTGGCAAAAATGTCACAACAAATTTTTTCAGTTATTTTCTTAGATAATAAATCGGTGAAGCGACTTTCTTATGCTTAACACGTCTTTTGTATATTGAAAATTTTACTGTGACATTTTTGCCACTTGTCCCAACGATTCGTAAGGACAATTTTTGCAGTGTATGGAAGGGTATTTAGGGCCCCTACTGTGGACATATGGCATTCTGTTGAGGTGCTCCTGGGTTACAGGAGCATTCAACCAAAGTTCTGAAATGCCAACATAAGCTCAACAACTTTTGCGATGAAATTAACAATAAGAAGACAAACATTCCACCTACGCTAGGTACCGAACTCACTGACAATAGCGTCGCCGTTTCACACTATTTAAAAAAAATGAAAAATAAAGAAAAAAAAAAAAAAAAAAAAAAAAATATATATATATATATATATATATATATATATATATATATATATATATATATATATATATATATATATATATATATATATATATATATATATATATATATATATATATATATATTCTGTGTGTGTGTCTGTGTCTGTGTCTGTTAGGTGTGTGTATACACGCGTGTGCGCGTGAGGAACAAGTAAACAAACATTGACAAATTTAATTTGTAATGAAAAATGGAAAATAGAGTTTAATTATTGTAATTATTACCATTGTTTTGTTGAATAAATAATTATTAATTTCAATTTAAAAACAATTTTATAATGCCAATTTTTGGTTAATAATAATAATAATAATGATAATAATAATAAAATATAGTATAATTTATTATCATTATAATTATTATTATTATTATATTATTTTTATTATTATTATTATTATTATTATTATTATTTTATTGATTTACCCTTGAAGTTGATTGTTTATTATTACTTTATATTTTGTAGTTGAACATTTTCTAAAAATGAAGATTCTGTTTAGGGATGGTAAATATTTTTTTGGAAGTTCCTACTCCTTCGTTACTTTAAAATTACACTACTTTGGCTCTGGCTCCCGGTCCGGCTTTGGCATCTGACTATAGGTCTAGCTCCAGCGCCATTTTGTTTTTACTTGTTCTCACTGGAAATAGATAGAATTGTTTAAACTCTTATCTTTGCCTGTTTGTTAAGCCCGATTACGTAATAATTTATATCTAATCTTGCCGACTTTTAAATTTACTGACTTCATTTACATCTATCTACATTTGTCGGCTTGCTTATATGCTTGATTTAATTATAATCTATGTTTGATTTTGCCGGCTTTCTATGCCTGATTTAAAAATTTTTTTTCCTTTTAAGTGCTATACTTTCACTTTTTGTTTTTTGTTTTTGTTTTTGTTTTTTTGTTTTTTTGCCAATTAATCATAATGCCGCATGAAAATATATTTGGCATTTAAAACCAATGAATTTGTGCCAAATTTTGACTATTTGTATGGCTATACACACACACACAAAGAGGATATATATATATATATATATATATATATATATATATATATATATATATATATATATATATATATATATATATATATATATATATATATATATATATATATATATATATATATATATATATATATATATATATATATATTTATTTATTTATTTTATTTTTTATTTTTTATTTATTTATTTTTTTTTGTAGAGGAGCAACAAAACTTTCAAACAACATACTTTCGACTTAAGTGAAAATTTCAACATTAGTATTACGAATATAAAATTTAAAACACGAGATTGGATTGGGCAACAAGGCTGGATCATGAAGAATAGTTCTTCGCATGGTTCTAAGGTCTGGGATTCCTTTTAACCAGTTTTTTTTTTTTTTTTCAGTTTGACGCCACCCTGCATCAGCGGGATACGGTGTGTGATATATATATATATATATATATATATATATATATATATATATATATATATATATATATATATATATATATATATATATATATATATATATATATATATATATATATATATAGCCCTATTTGAGGAGAGGAACTTTTCTAGGTAGTATATACCTAGTATCTGCAAGCAGAATCGAACCGGCACCCTCAAGCAAGTAAGTCATTCACTTTACTGTTTGTGTCACGATAGACGGCATTACACTTAGGCAACCTAGGCATAACATCACATCCAGCGAACTTAGGTCTAATATCATACCTACCAAACTTAGATATAACATCCCACCTAGAAAACCTATGGCTATCATAACACCCACCGAATTTAAGCCTTTCCACAGACCCTACCTAGAGAACCTAAGCCTATTATCACAACGGACCTAGCCCTAACATCATACTCAGCGAATCTGAGCCTAATATCTCACCCAGAAAACCTAGTCCTTTCATTACAGCCATCAAACCTAGGTTTAAAATCACCCAGAAAACCTAGTCCTATCATTACACCAATCAAACCTAGGTTTAAAATCACCCAGAAAACTTAGTCTTATCATTACACCAATCAAACCTAGGTTTAAAGTCACCCAGAGAACCAGCCATCATTACAGCCATCAAACCTAGGTTTAAAGTCCCAAGAAAACCTAGTCTTATCATTACATCCATCAAACCTAGTTTAAAGTTAAGCACTGCCCTAAGTTAAGCACTTTTAAGAAGGTTTTTTAAATCTTACCTAAAAAAATCTCTAAAAATTTACCAAATTCAAATATATATTTTTAAAAAGCACATGTATAAATTACCGTTCTTAAACGTGTGTAAAGCTGCTTTGTGGGGTATAAATACCTCCTATATCCTAATGTTAAATTTCTGAAACATGTTTAATTAACATTCAATCGTGTCAAGATAATGATGCTCCTCCCATCAGATAGTAATGTTCCTCCCATCAGACATGATGAGGCATTCGATAGGCATTATTCCTCATCACGTGATGAGGCATACGATAGGCATTATTCATGTTTCTCCCACGATGTTGTTGGTTTGGGCATACTTCAACCATTGTTATAAGCTAATACCTTTAGTTGTCTACCCCTAGGCATTACACCCCTGCAGTCCTAAATCTAACAGTATATATATATATATATATATATATATATATATATATGCAGATGCTATACTTCCGTAATTTACACACAGTAATCATACACGCACAAACACACACACACACATACACGCACACACACGTGTGATCGATCTGTTCATTACTTGCTTTCTAGCAATTATTTTTATCAACCAACAGGTCAACTACCTTCTAAATATTTGACTCCGCGAGGTCAAATAATGGTGATTTGACCCCATGTAGCTGACCTTTGTTGCATCGATGTTGTTATTGTTGTTGTTGCTAACGTTGGTTTTTATTATTTATTTCTTTTAAAATAATCACAAAGGGACTTTCTGTGTGTGTGTGTGTGTGTAGTGTATGTGTGAATTTATGATTTTATTATTTCTTTTTTTTTTTATTTTTTTAAATATTATATATATATATATATATATATATATATATATATATATATATATATATATATATATATATATATATATATATATATATATATATATATATATATATAACATGAATTTATATGGATTATAAACTTATCTCACTAACCTAACCTGACTTGGATAGTCCACCAAACAAAGGATTTGATGTCAGATTTTTCAAAGTTTGAAAAATGTGTCATACGAGCTTTATTTTTTATTTTTTTTAAATTCGCATCTCACAAATTATTCGAAGAGGGGAATTTCCTAGGTAGTTTTTACGTGGAATGCGTACGAATAACCAGCGCCCCTCGTGAATAACCACTCTTCTATTTGAATGTATTCATATATTTCTGAATTTGAGGCATTTCTCGAAACCCTTATGTAATAAGTCGAGCAATTGGGATAATATGAAATTCTGAAGGCAAATATATTTTGTTGTGTGTGTGTGTGTGTGTGTGTGTGTGTGTGTGTGTGTGTGTGTGTGTGTTATCACCATTCACGGGCAAGACCCTTTTCGAGGGAGGGGCATTATTAAAAATGAGCCCACTCACCATCTAGAAATATTTTTGAAATACATTATGAATCTCTCAGAAATATTTATAACCAACAAAAATTTTAGTGTCTTGATTTCGAAAAGGTTTGTTGTGTCAAAATTCAACAAATATGGACATGAAGGGAAAAATTTTATACGAATTTGAACAAAATTGTCACCGATATGGCAAAATAGGATGGAAGACAGGTGGGTTAGTTGGCAAAATTTAACGGTTTTGATACAGACCTACTGCGCTCTAGAAACCGTAGTGACAAGTGCTGCCAACTGCCAAGTGACGTTTTTATATTTTGAAGTCGTTATACACAATCAACTATTTGATTTCGTTACTGCTTATTCATCATCATTTTGTGTCTATTAAAATTATTTTTCACTGTTTTTTTTTTAACTTCCTTGGAACAGCTTTAATAAATTGCTTACCATTACCTTTTTATAGAAAGGGTTGTAGCTTTTTTATATTATTATTATTTTTTATTTCAAGAATTGGCCAGGGGTGTATCAACTTTTACTATCTACTATAACTAGGGGTGGAAAACTTTGGAAGTTGAGTGACTTATATTTCAGAGGTGACTCCTTATATTTAGTAAAATATTCACCTTTATGATATAATTATTTTTAAGTATGTGCCAGTTTCTAGTTTTGTCTGCAGAAAGAGTTTTATATCGCAGAACCAATGTGTTTAAGTGATTTTAGTTTTGTACCAACTGATATTTATATGTAATCATTAAAAATTTTGTCCTACCAATAAAATTTTTTTTTTTTTTTTTTTTTTTTGATATGTTCGTGAATGAGAAATGTAGCTTAAGATTTGCATAAATGGTACTACTTCAATGGTTTGAAAGAAATATTTGAGTAATTTCTATTCAAAAAGATATAACTGGAGGACGAATGACTACACACCCTTGCATTATTGGGCTCCGGATAAATTTATATTACTACACTACAAAAATTGTCCTAACGAATTGTTGGGACAAATGGCAATAATGTTACAACGAATATTTTTTTTTTTATTTTCTTATTGGAAAATAAATCGGTGAAGCAACTTTCTACTTTCTTATGATTAACATGTCTTTCCTCTATTGAAAATTTTACTGCAACATTTTTGATACATGTCCCAACGATTCGTTAGGACAATTTTTGCAGTGAATGTGAGACTACTTTAGATATTTATACCTTATATATATATATATATATATATATATATATATATATATATATATATATATATATATATATATATATATATATATATATATATATATTTGCTTTTGTTTATTATTTCCTTTGAATAGACAACGAATGCAAATTCAATTATTTTGGTGAAACTCATCTGTAATTCAGTCTCAAGTTTAATATTAATAAGGCTTTCATCAGGATAATAATAATAATAATAATAATAATAATTAATTATTTATCATCATTTTAGTATTAATTTTATTATTATTATTATTATTACAATTTTTTTTTTTTTTTTTTTTTTTATTTTTTTTATATTTTTATATTTATATATATATATATATATATATATATATATATATATATATATATATATATATATATATATATATATATATATATATATATATATATATATATATATATATATATATATATATATATATATATATATATATATATATATATATATATATATATATATATATATATATATATATATATATATATATATATATATATATAGGGCGGCTTGTGACCTGGTTGCAAGTTTGTTCAACTGCCATTATATATAAATACCTAGTGTGCAACTGTTATTTATTATTTTTTATTTCTTAATTTTTTTAAATAGGATTAAATATTTAATAAATTGCTTCTTATTAGAACACTCCAAGAAGCGATATATAACGTAAAAACGTCATACAATTTAGATTAGTTATTCAAAACGAAGAAAATAGTGTATGTGGTTTGCAAAAAATTTGCAAACGAAAGCTTTCATATAACGGACTAGAGAATTGTATATGCACAATTGCTGCACTCGCGTTGTTATTCTGACAATATGGTTTGCAAAGATATACAAGCCTTCCTTTATAGGTTTTAGCGTATGAACATTTTGAAAGAAATTTTAAGAAAAGTATACATATTTCAATTTTTTTGTACTTCACATAGTTTAAAAATTTTATATATATATATATATATATATATATATATATATATATATATATATATATATATATATATATATATATATATATATATATATATATATATATATATATATATATATATATATATATATATATATATATATATATATATATATATATATATATATATATATATATATATATATATATATATATATATATATATATATATATATATATATATATATATATATATATATATATATATATATATATATATATATATATATATATATATATATATATATATATATATTATATATATATATATATATATATATATATATATATATATATATATATAATATATATATATATATATATATATATATATATATATATATATATATATATATATATATATATATATATATATATATATATATATATATATATATATATATATATATATATATAGTGTGTTTGTGTTTACAAAAGTTTTACATTGATTTAATTTTATTTTGACCGAGGCATAGAATTATTATACCCCAATTTATAACAAGAAGAAAAAAGGGGAAAAAAATTCTGAGTGGATTTTAATTCCACATTATTTACGATTGTTTAAGAACAAACATCGCTAGGAGAGAGAGAGAGAGAGATTTTTTAAAAGATAATTTATAAAGAAAAAATAACGTAAATTTGAATTTAAAGAAAAGCGCGGGAGAAAACGAAAAAAATGGCGCGTAATTTAAATTTAAAAAAAAAAAAGGCGCCCAAATTTCAAAAATAATAATAATAAAAAAAATGGTGCACACAAATAGAAAGTAAAAAAAAAATATAAAAATAAAAGAAACCGGGGAAAAAATGCAATCAAAAAAGCTTAGGCTAAAAAAAAAAATTTTAAAAGATTAAAAAAAATACAAAAATTTTTTTTAAATATAATAAGAATATATTGTTTATTTGTTTTCATTATTTCTTTTAACACAATTTATATTACGATTATTTTCTTTGGTTTAAATTATAATAATAAAATTAATAGTATTAATAATAATAACAATAATAAAAGAAATTTTATTAATAATAATAACGAAATAGCTTTAAACAAATTAGTAACAACAATTCTCATTTTTTATATAAAAATAATAATAATAATTAATAATAATAATAATTCAATTCAGTTCAATTCGAACAGTTTATTCAGAAAAAAGTACATTTAAAAAAAGTACATACAAAAAGGTCCCATACTGTTAAATACCATAATAAAAATAATGGGTAATAATAACAATTATAATAATGTCCAGTTCTCTGAAAAGGAGCTGCAAGGGGAAAACACTCCGTTTCTTTGAGCCCCAAAGTTTAGTACATATAGATTTAATAATTACATGTTATAGGTTACTTCTAGAGTAACGGAAGTCTAGATATATTGATCATGCAAGCAACAATAACAAAGTTGTTAATTATGAAGTTTGCTACAACAATTTTAGTAATAATAATAGCAATGAAGATATTTATTTCAAGTATTGTAATAATAATAATAATAATAATAATAATAATAATAATAATAATGATAATAATAATAATAATAATAATAATAATAATAATAATAAAAATAATATTAATAAAGATCATAATAATAATGGTAACTATATTGATAATCATTTATGTTACACAACAGTGATAATAATAGTGATAATAATATTTGTGATAATATTAGGAGAAATAGGATAAGTTGTAATATAATATTTTCAACAAAATTTTCAATAATAATAATGACAGTAAGAATAATAAATCAATTGCAGCACCGATTTTACATAGAAATAATAATGATCGTATTGATGATTTCGGTAATGGAATTAATATTCTTGAATGCTATAGATTTTCTGATTTAATAGTATTAATATAGAGATAATACTCTTTGTAATAAAAAATATTAATGGTTAATAATACCAGGTAATAATAATAATAATAATAATATAATAATAATAATAATAATAATAATATAATAAAAGCAATTGTTTAACTATTCCCAAGTGTTGATAAGAAAGAAAAATCTCAACATGGGGTCACGGTTGTAAAATTTTCGGAGTGTTGATGTAGTGTGGCAAAAGATTTGGGATAAGATATATATATATATATATATATATATATATATATTATATATATATATATATATATATATATATATATATATATATATATATATATATATATATTATATATATATATATATATATACCTCTATTTTATAATATTAGCTTATACAAAAATATCTGTGGTATCTGGCCTCCATTTCCAGATACTAGGGACTTGTATGCAAAAAAAAAATAATAATATTTGGGTGATAACATCCTGTAAATACATTCAGATTTTGATGAACTATTTTTTTTCCTTTTGAGTGTGTACGTGAATGTTCTTAATAAAATATTTGTATTTTAAACAATTTCGCTTGTTGCATCGCATTATTCTTGTACTTTGATGCAATTGTTAAGTTACTCAATAAGGAAAGGGATGAGAATGTTGATTGTTATGTGAATGGCGATTTAATATGTGGTTGTTCACATTCTTTACTGAATGAAGATAATTAGAAGACGACTTCATGACTTGTAGAATGTCAAACGGTTCTGGTAATTCGATTACCGCTCTTTAAGTGGCTGGCCCATCAGGATCAGTCACTGCAGTAGAATTGGATCCCTCCCCCCCGCCCCCAACATTTACTCCAAAAGATTACGGAGAATTGGACGTCTCTTTAATCTTAGCAACATTTCTGTTGATATATATAAAATAAGGTTCTTTTGAACACTAATACAACACCAGCTGTGTCAAAGAACCTGTATATTCGGTATGGTATATGAAGGAAAAAAATATAAATAAGGAAAAAGTTTGTTCATTATTCTTTTATATTTAAAAAATTTATTTATTTCTTTATTTTATTTTATTCACCTTTCACGGACATTGTTCTATTCGAGCAGCTGAACGTAAATTACTCTAATAAATTAGTTATGTAAAATAAAAAGGAAAAAAGATTTTAAAAAAAATAAATATAATATATATTTTACATGAATTGTATAAAAAATGCAATTAGAATAACCCACACTAGAAAGATCCAAAAATGAGCCTTTTAGATAGGTTGTACAAAGGTTATTTTCGGATTTTTATTTCATATACTGGATTTCTCTGATTTGTGGACTATCAGATTTACATATTATGCCATTTACTGAATTTACATCAAAATACATATATTATTTTAAAAGAAATTGGAGCTTTTTTTTTCTCTTACCCTAACCTGATGTAAACAGAAGCATGAATCAACACTCCCCTCCCCTTCCCCACACAAATACTCTCCCACCTCAAAATTTAAAAAAGTTTCATCCTACCCCCCTCCACTTCAGATTAGAAACATGTTTCTACGTAAGGGATCTTCTGTATACCCAAAATAATGAATGACCGACACCTGCTGGGGAAACTCGATTTATGAAGATTTAAATATAGACAGAACATATTCTGACTTCCTAATGGTTTAGATATTTGGAAAATTTATTACATACTTAGTTCTTTTATCAGTAGTTCCTTAAATGTCTGGTCTAGTAATATATATATATATATATATATATATATATATATATATATATATATATATATATATATATATATATATATATATATATATATATATATATATATATATTATATATATATATATATATATATATATATATATATATATATATATATATATATATATATTATATATATATATATATATTATATATATATATATATATATATATATATATATATATATATATATATATATATATATATATATATATATATATATATATATATATATATATATATATATATATATATATATATATATATATATATATATATATATATATATAATATATATATATATATATATATATATATATATATATATATATATATATATATATATATATATATATATATATATATATATATATATATATATATATATATATATATATATATATATATATATATATATATATATATATATATATATATATATATATATATATATATATATATATATATATATATATATATATATATATATATATAATATATATATATATATATATATATATATATATATATATATATATATATATATTACTGATAAAGTCTGGAACACACTTTATTCTTCTAAAGCTCATCATTTGAATATTTTTATAGGTTTCATCAATTTTCAGTTTTACAATTATTGTCTGTCCCTACCTCATCTCCCTATTCTCACCCCACCTCACCCCCAATAAGAGGTGTAAGGGGTGAAAGAAAGCGGTTTTGAAAACCGTTTTTTTTTTTTTTTTTTTTTTTTTTTTTTTTTTTTTTTTTTTTTTTTTTTTTTGTAAGGAAAATTATCTTCAACTTTGTGGTAGAAAATCACGATTTAAATAATTTTCTCAGATTATTATCATTATCATTAGTAGTAGTAGTACTAGTAGTAATAACAGAAGTAGCAGTAGTAATATTATATTTATAATTCAGTTAAATAATAACTGAATAATGCATTTTTGAGCTTTTAACTTTAAATTATTATTTTTATTATCATTATTATTATTATTATTATTATTATTATTATTATTATTATTACATTATTATCATTATTATTTTATATTTATTATTATATATTATTATTATTATTATCATTATTATTATTATTATCATTATTATTATTATTATTATTATTTATTATTTTATTATTATTATTATTATTAAATATATAGAATTGATTGCAGGAAATTCGTTACAAATGAGTCACATGCAGCATGTAGGATTCTTTCTGGAAAATCCATGTTAAGGATCGATCGATATATTTTGCTGGTGGGAAAGGGCGTCTGGATGGGGTTGAAAGGTTTAAGCATGGAGACAGCAAAATCAATAAATAAATAAAATTTGGTTGAATCATTTAAAATGTTATTATACCCTTAGATTTTGTACAAATATATTAATAGAAAGAACGTATATTATTACCTGTATAAATGCTATGCTATCTAATCAATTACTACTACTACTACTACTACTAATAATAATAATAATGATAATAATAATAATAATAATAAATACCTCTTCTGTTATCTTAGCATTATAATTTCTATAATGCAATTAGCGAGAGATGCCAAATACCCAAAAGGTTATTTTTATTCATATGGATCGTGACCTGGTCATTTCTGTCAAGAAGGTCAAAGGGCTTAAGATTTACTCTGAGAAATATATATATATAATATTATATATATATATATATATATATATATATATATATATATATATATATATATATATATATATATATATATATATGTAAAGAGACAGAGAGACCGGTTCGAACTTTGCTCAGTCCCTATCATATTAAAATACCGGTTCCGGTTACATTGTTTTAAAACTATGTGACTCCGGGATTGACTCCGATTCCAGCTCTGAAGTCATTTTTTTTATAGTAAAAATTGTTTTTGTTTTATCCAACAATGGCTTTTGTTTCATCTCCGTCTACAATACCTTGTGAATTCACAGTTCTTGCTCCCTCTTCTTAAACCTGGTTCTCATTCAGTATTAATAGGGTTAGGTATAGGAGCTTCATCACGTAGACCATTTCGTTGGGGCTCCTGTGCTGATAATTATTTAAGGGGGCTTCCCCTTTATTTGATGGAGAAATCGTTTCACCCAACTTTAAATGTGTGGATATCATTCGGAATGAACAGGGCCTAAGGGGGAATTATCGCGGCATAATTACTGCTCCGGGCTTAACCTATTTAGTTTGTTGATGTTTTCATTCATTTATATCAGTGTGTTTTTTTTTATTTTTCCTCTGATTTTTTCAACTGGTTGGAGCTTACTCTGAATTAGGCAAGAGAAAGATTTGCCCGTTGACAATAACGAAGCTTTCAGTAAGCCGATATTTGATTGAACTAAGATTATCAGCTTCAAGTGAGAAAAAAAAAGAGAGAGAGAGAGGAGCCAACTCGGGAGTCTTTTGAATATTGACGAAGGGCGGGATGGGCCTAGAAAAGAAGTACGAAGATAAACTTGACAACAATGTTTTTTAAACATTTTTTTTTTCAAAGCAAACTTTTCAAATAAAACGATCTGTTCCATATAGTAACTGTGTCTTCAAACCTTCAGATGTCATTTCTATGGGTCTTGTGACAAAATTATTCGAGCAAAGGACTTTCTAATAATTTTTTTTTATATTCTTTTCCATGGATGATGTCATCCGTTTTGACAGAAGCAGGGAGAAATGATTCACCATTTAATCTTTTGAAATTAGGTAACTAACGTCGTACGAAGTGTGCAAATATTTTAACAATAAGTATTGTGCAATTTTGCAAGTGCAATGTATTGATCAAGACCACTGCAATTGGGGGCATACTACTTATAGGAAAGTTAAATTGGAAATGATTATAGGTTGAAATGAAGAGAAAAGAATAAAATAATTAATCTTTATTCAGTTCAAAAAAAATAAATAAATAAATAAATAAAATAAAATAAAATAATAATAATAATTTACAATATTGTATATTTGAAATTACAATATTTTAACAAAGATTCAGAACTGAAATGGACTCCAGGAGTTATACGATTACAATAATAAAACATTTATTATATATATATATATATATATATATATATATATATATATATATATATATATATATATATATATATATATATATATATATATATATATATATATATATATATGTGTGTGTGTGTGTGTGTAATTTTATTATCCACATTGCACTAAAAATTTGTGTCAAATGGCATTTCATTTAAATAAATGTTTATAAAAAATAAAATCCGATGTTTTCTAACGAACAAAATCATTAACACGTAACGGACAAATTGAAGGAACTCGTTTTTAGAACAATGTTTTATAAGAGAAGGTTTTGAATTTTATTTATTTTTTTTTTTTTTCATAAATAAATGTCAATTTATGTTGAGACGTGAAGGAATTCATTGGGGTACAAAGGTTGATGATGATTATGAAAAGGGTCTCCCTCCCCCACTCAGTATACTGCATTGAAAAAAAATTGCTCAACTAACTTGAGAGTTAATTGCGTAGAGGTAAACTAAGAAATAAACGGCCCATGTTGCTCTTGCCCCCTCGGTTACAGTCCTGAATTTACCCTTTCAAAATACCTTGGTGTAAGATTGCAAGCTCCCTAAAAAAAATTTTTGCTTCTTAGGCTGGAGCAAAGCACTCAACAGCAGGACAAGGCACTCAACTGGCTAGGACAAAGCACTCAACAGGCTAGGACTAGGCACCCAACAGGCTGGGACTAGGCACTCAACAGGTTGGGACAAGGCATTCAACAACTTTCTTCTTGTAGTAATTAAATTACTAAAATTCAGAAATCCATTTATAGAGTTTTGAGTCTTCTACAACGACCTATGGGATCTTATTTATGTTTGTAACGAGTGTTAGATTACCGAGAGTGATGTAATAATATAATTCATATTAAAAATGTTCTTTAAAAGATAATTCAAAGAATATGAGAATATAGCAGAGTAATAATAAGAGTAACACAGCTTCCTAGTTGCTAGCTAAACTACCAGGAAATACTAATAGCATCATTATTCCTATTAGAAATGTAGTTTGAAGAGTAATTTAAAGGTTTTTCTTTACCAATGTTGTTATTAATATATGAGAATATAACAAAGAGTGATTGTAAGAATAATACAGCTTCCTAACTACTACCTAGACGACCGGGAAAAACGTGATAATATTATTCCTATATTAAAAATGTAGTTTAAATGATATGTTGTTGTTTTAAACCACTCCCTAAGCAATAATTATAGCTTTTAGAATATATAAACGGAAACAAAAGAAATGTTAAGTTAGGTTAATATATTATACTCTATATTGGTAATTATGTAGAATAATATATAATTTATATTGTATGCAATGTTTAATTTTGTCTTTCTGGATAAATATAGTGAAGAAAAGTAGTAGTGTAGAATTTAAATTGATGGAATTGTTTGTGTTAACCTACATGTATTGTGGAAGAATCTTTTAGAAAAATTGTTGTGTATGTGTGTGGGGGGAGAGAGAGAGAGAGAGATTGATATGGGGGAGGGAGGGGAGGCTTCTTTAATCGAGATGACGAGTCGTGGAACAAAATTTCAGAAGCTTTGATTAGAATTCTGTATTTCACCACTTGAAAGTTTTCGTGGTAGACCTAAATTAAGATTAAATTAATATAAATTGTAAAGCACCAAAAGTCTGAGTCGATATTTTTTATTTTTTATTTATTTATTTATTTATTTTTTATTTATTTATTTTTTTTTTTGTATAGAAAAGCTTCCAATAATAAATTCATGTTAACATGGTTCATATGGAGTATCTAATTTAAGATCAAATTTCCTTATCAATACAAAGGTAAGCATTTTCTAAAAAGCATATTTGTAGCTTTATTTATATAATAGGAGGATTCTTGAAAATTGAGACTGGATTTCGTGAGAATGACGTTTCCTCAAGCTGCTTGTATAATATGTTCAATTTCACAAATTTTAATCAAAGTTTTTATGACCTTCGCATATATATATATATATATATATATATATATATATATATATATATATATATATATATATATATATATATATATATATATATATATATAATATAAAAATATATAATAAAAAAATAAAAAATACGAGCATAAAAATAAAAAATAAAAATAAATAAAATATCAATCATAAGATTTAATTTAAAAATCGATATCTTATATAACAATAAAATTTATAATATGGAAGAACAATATAAAAAAATACAAGCGTAAATTATATATAGGAAGTGTGGAGTCTTAAGACGTACGTGTAGGTGACTGAGTATAAATAATAATAATAATTTGTGAAAAAATATTTTTTTTTAATCTGAAATTTTCGTATCAGTTAAAAAATTTAAATGAAATATAAAAATTAAATATTGCTAATTATTATTAATAAAATAAATTATTATTATTATTATTATTATTATTATTAATTGTAATTTTTCTAATATTCTAACTAAGCTTATTAATTAATGTGTAGAATAAATATCCTGATGCCCTAAAATAAAGTAGGCTTATGCCTTAATGCCCTGTTAACATATGTAAATAAATGTATACATAATTAAAAAGGGAAATCCCCCAACCCTATTAAACAGAAGTTGCGAGCAGAGCTAGTAAATTATTATTATTATTATTATTATTTTTATATTTTATTATTAGTATTATCTTTAA
>SEYY01000203.1:100000-102660 GCA_009176605.1 Armadillidium nasatum
TTATACACTTGCATAGAATATATGTTAACGAGTCGGATTCTTGTGGAGGTTCATGGTTCGATACCATGAGGAAAAACTAAAAAAAAAAAAAAAAAAAAGAATATATATATATATATATATATATAATATATAATATATATATATATATATATATATATATATATATATATATATATATATATATATATATATATATATATATATATATATATATATATATATATATATATATATATATATATATATATATATATATATATATATATATATATATATATATATATATATATATATATATATATATATATATATATATATATATATATATATATATATATATATATATATATATATATATATATATATATATATATATATATATATATATATATATGGGTTGGCCGACGCACCGCACCGGTGCGGTGCGGTGCGTTGGTGCGGTCATTTTGGTGCGGTGCGGTGCGGTGCGCAACACATTTTCAGCAACCCGGTGCGGTGCGGTGCGGTGCGAAAGAAAAAATAAAAGTGCGGTGCGGTGCGGTGCGCAAAGAAAAATTAACGGTGCGGTGCGGTGCGGTGCGTGGTGCGGCCTCTGGTGCGCACCGCACCGAAGTTGATGTATCCTGCTATAATCATCAATTCGTCAGAGATATATATATATATATATATATATATATATATATATATATATATATATATATATATATATATATATATATATATATATATATATATATATATATATATATATATATATATATATATATATATATATATATATATATATATATATATATATATATATATATATATATATATATATATATATATATATATATATATATATATATATATAATTGAAATTGTTCATATTTTCAAGGTATCCTGACAGAAGAGTTAAAGTTACTATCTTTATTCCACCTTTCTCACTGGAAAGACGTGTCTCACTAGCCTGTTTCATTGAAGGAGGTATTCAAAAGAGCAGTGCTGGTTGTAATGAGCGATAGTATGGAAAGTAACAGAAATTTGACGTGTGCAAAGAAATTGGAGAGAATTGGTGTGAAATAACTGATAAGACAAAAATACTTAGGCTCCATCTTTTTAAAAGCATCATGAGTGGACCATCCTAGATGTGTGAAACGTACTCCATAGAGTGAAAACAAGACACCTGTGAAGAGTAAAAAAATTTCGAAGGAGCCCCAGAACATTAAACATCATAGAAGCTTGTTTTAATAGAGAAATATTGTAATCCTTTAAAGAAAGATTACGAGAAAAAGAAATAGCAAGAATATTTAAGGACAGACGAAAGGTTAAATGGCGATGCCAGAATTGCATTAAATGTTGTATCGAGTAGAAAGATGGAGGATCAGAGTTTTGGGAATTGAAAATTCCCATGTTTTCTCTCTCCTCTGCCAGGAAAACCAGAGGATGACCACTCCAGGGTAACTCTCCTAGCTTTAATTAATTACTGTTGAGTATATATATATATATATATATATATATATATATATATATATATATATATATATATAATATATATATATATATATATATATATATATATATATATATATATATATATAGAGGGGCGGCATCCAAAGAATGCCCCTCAACTTCCACCCCTCACCCCATCATCACTTGGGAGTTGGCGGCCTCCGATGATGGGGATGGTGCCGCCATGACCCGGCGTCCGGCTTGCCCCGATGCACGGTCTTCTTTTTTCATTAATTTCTGCAACATTCGCGGTCTTTTTTCTAATTTCCCCTTTGTCGAACACCATCTCTCTTCTTCTAAACCTCATCTCTTGTTTCTAGCCGAAACTCAGGTGCTTGAGTGTGCTGACAGCAAACCTTATTCTGCTTACCTCCTACTGTCTCTATCCTCAATTTTCAGCCAAAGGCGGTTGTTGCGCATATGTGCGCAACGATGTTATTTGCTCTCGTGTCTCTGATTTGGAGTCTCATGAATTTTCTACCTTATGGCTTAAGCTCTCTTGCAATTCTACTACTAAATTTATTTGCTGTCTATTTATCTCCTAATTCTACTGACTATAAAAAATTCTTCGACTATTTAAACTCCAAAATAGAGCACATTCTATCTCTTCTCCTTTCTCTGAAATCATCATTTTAGGTGATTTCAATGTTCACCACCGCCAATGGCTTTCATCTAGTTCTCATGATCCAGCCAGTGAACTCGCCTTCAACTTTCCTATCCAGAACAACCTTGAGCAGTTGGTGCAACTCCCTACCCGTATCCCTGACCGTCTTGGTGATGAACCCAACATACTTGATCTTTTCTTAACCTCTAATCCTTCTCCTTATACTGTTAAACTCTTTCCTCCTCTGGGTTCATCCGATCACCTTCTTATCTCCGTATCTCGTTCTGTCTCTTCAAGTCTTCCGCAAGAACGGCCCCCGCCTTCGGCGAGGAGACGTCTGTGGCACTTCGGTGCTGCTAACTGGTCAGACTTGCGGTTGTACTTCTCTGATTTCCCATGGAATGATTATTGCTTTCGTGGGAGGGGTCCCTCGGAGTGTGCCGAGCGTATAACCGAGGTGATTCTCTCTGGCATGGAAGCGTACATTCCATATTCTTTCCCTTCTACTAAACCTAACAAACCTTGGTTTAACTCTGCTTGTTCTCGCGCTATCCGCCGCAGG
>SEYY01000203.1:102760-105260 GCA_009176605.1 Armadillidium nasatum
ATGAATGGAAAAGATTTGTAAAGGGGTGAATATTTGGATGGATGTGGCCTGCGATAGACACCACCCAACGATTGTGGAAAGGTTGTAAGTAAAAAAAAAAAAAAAAAAAAAAAAAAAAATAATATAATATATAATATATTATATATATATATATATATATATATATATATATTATATATATATATATATATATATATATATATATATATATATATATATATATATATATATATATATATATATATATATATATATATATAATATATATATATATATATATATATATATATATATATATATATTATATATATATATATATATATATATATATATATGGTGCAACCCCTTAGGTATTCGAGCCGGCAAAAGTCGGTGAGAGAATTATGCATATAAGCACACTCGCACTCTCACACGAACACACACACACACGCAAACAAACACATAGAATAAATATGAGGCAACAAAAATATTACCTAAAACTTGGTAGAGACCTTATATAATGTTCTTTCTACACAAGAAACTCTGAAACTAAATGATATGAAGACAGTATAAGTAATAGGTTATAGCCTAGTTCTAATGAGATAGCATGTTTAAGACATCTGTTAATACAGCACCTGTCATTAGCGATAATACCAGAAAAAGTTATATTCTTTTAAATGATAAGGTGGACTAAAATTTATTAACCTAAATTTTCTAAATGTCACGTATTATTTATGACTTTACGATAAACAGGATTTTCAGCGAATATTTCAAAGTTAATTACTTTTGAGATAACCGAATGAAATATAAACAAATAACAAAAAGAAAAGCAAAACAACTCTTAAAATTAAAACAAAAGATTTTTTTTTTTCAAGGATTATTATTTTTATTTAACGATATTTTAATTTTACCTTTCATTTTTATTTTTTCAATTTTAATTTTTATTTTTAAACTTTTTATTCTTACTTCTTACAAACTTTATTTAATTTCATTCTGTTTTAATATTAAAAATATTTTTTCTTTCAAAGATTATTATTTTTATTTAAAGGATATTTTAATTTTGCTTTTCATTTTTATATTTGCATTTTTTATTTTCATTTTTAATTTTTATTTTAAAGTTACGAATACGTATATATATAGATGGGGAGAGCACAAAAACTAATTCGAAATGAGAAACTTTATCTAAGTATTCCTTATGAATATAAGGAATATCTCCTCAATATTTCTACAGCCAATAGAAAGAGTCACACAGTCTGAAGTTACATTTAGACAGGGGGTTTCAAAACAGCTTTGTCACCTTCAAACTCTCTCCATAGATATCAATCTTTCTTCGTTATATATATATAATATATATATATATATATATATATAATATATATATATATATATATATATATATATATATATATATATATATATATATATATATATATATATATATATATATATAATATATATATATATATATATATATATAATATATATATATATATATATATATATATATATATATATATATATATATATATATATATATATATATATATATATATATATATATATATATATATGATATATATATATATATCCTCACGTGGGTAAAGGCCTGTGGCTTACCAATATCCACCAGAGAATATTGAGGAGAGATAAAGGTTTGGATTGAGTGTTTTCGAAGAAAATGTCATAGTTGTGTGGAAGATTATGTCGAGTACAAAGATGGAGGAATTAAGTTTTTGAGGCATTGCAAAACAATCATATTTTCTCTGCCCCAATTTGAAATACGAGAAAGATCAGAGGTCAGCTTCTTCAAAGGTCATCCTTCTTGAGCTATCAACTGCTGTTGCGAGGGACGTCTTTCAAATTGAAAGGAGTCATCGGCATAGGAGTGTATAGGAGACGAAGTAATAGAGAGAAGGTCATTGATAAAAATTAGAAAAAGAGTTGGGATAGGACAGATCCTTGAGGAACACCACTATTTATAGATTTATAGGAAGAACGGTGGCCGTCTACAACAGCTGCTATAGAACGACCGGAAAGGAAATTAGATAGAAATTCACAGAGAGAAGGATAGATTCCGAAAGAGGGAAGTTTGGAAATCAAAGCTTTGTGCCAGACTCTATCGAAGGCTTTCGATATGTCTAGCGCCACAGCGAAAGACTCACCGAAACCCTGAAGAGAGGAGGACCAAGAGTCAGAAAGTAGGTAAAGAAGATCACCAGTAGAACGTTCTTTACGAAAGCCATACTGGCGATCAGAGATAAGATTAGAAGAATTGAGATGTTTCGAAAACTTTGAAAAGAGCGGAGGTTAAAGAAATAGGACGATAAAGGGTTGAGAGGGGTTCCACTTCTTCGGCACAGGCTGAATGAGCACACGTTTCCAGCAAGAAGGGAAAGTCGAAGTAGAAAGGCAAAGACGAAATAGTTTACCAAGGCAGGGTGCAAGCTCGGAAGAACAAGTTTTGAGAACCGCAGGAGGAATACCATCAAGATCATAAGCCTTCTTAGTGTTAAGCTCAGAG
>SEYY01000203.1:122760-125260 GCA_009176605.1 Armadillidium nasatum
TCGAAGAAAATATAGTTGTATGGAAAGTTCTGAAAGAATAGGGAGATGGAAGAACTGAATGTTTGAGGCACTGAAAACGACATTGTTTTCCCTGCACCACAACCACCAAGTACAACCACAAGTCAGACCAGTTAGAGGCACTGAAGTGCTAGAAATGTCTCCTCTCCAAAGGCGAGGGCCGTTCTTGAAGAAGACTTGAAGAGACGGAAAAAAATACAGATATAAGAAGGTGATCGGAGGAACCCAGAGGAGGAAAGAATTTAACAGTGTTAGGAGAAAGAAAAGAGATTAAGGAAAGATTAAGTATATTGTGTTCATCACCAAGACTGTTAGGTATACGGGTAGGAAATGGCACCAACTGCTCAAGTAGTAGGCGGTTCACCAGCTGAATCCTAATAACAAAGTGAAAGTCATTGGTGGTAGTGAACATTGAAATCGCCTAAAATGATTATTTTAAAGAAAAAAGATGTGGAGATTATGCGTTCTGTTTTAGAACATAGATAGTCGAAATATTTTTTATAATCCATAAAGTTAGGAGATAAGTAGACTGGACAAATAAATTTAGTTTTAGATATGCAAGAGAGCTTAAGCCAAATAGTGGAAATTTGGAGGACTCCTATTTAGATACACGTAAACAGACAACAACATATGCGCAACCTCCTCCTTTGGTTAAAAATTGTGGATAGAGACAGTAGGAGGAAGCAGAGTATGGTTTGCTGTTTGATATGAGAAGAGAATGGTATTCGATAAGGGAAAATTAGACAAGAGACTGCGAATGTTGAAGAAATAAACGAAAAAAAGAACGTACCCCAGGGTAATGTGGCATCAAGGTCTTGGTGGCATTATCCCCATCACTAGATTCCACCAAATTATAAGTGGTGATGGAGCAAGGGATGGATGAGGGGCTATTTTTGGGAGCCCTCCATCAATACTTCTCCGAAGCATCATTATGCTTTGTATAAATATTTTGAAGTTACTTTTTTAATTTTCTATGGAAGCATAGTCAAAACTTACAGTATAAAAGCTAAACAAGTTGTGCTTGAGAGCACACTGGAGAAAACTCCACAATGATACCAGTATTCATTCTCTGTATTTGATGCTACTTTGACGATTTCATATATATAATATATATATATATATATATATATATATATATATATATATATATATATATATATATATATATATATATATATATATATATATATATATATATATATATATATATATATATATATATATATATATATATATATATATATATATATATATATATATATATTATATATATATATATATATATATATATATATATATATATATATATATATATATATATATATATATATATATATATATATATATATATATATATATATATATATATATATATATATATATATATATATATATATATATATATATATATATATATATATATATATATATAAAGAATATTTTTTGGGTTGTTTTTATACGAGCAGAAAAAAGTCTTTTCGAATACACAATATTTATTATTTATTCACACACGACGACTTCAAAAGGAAAGAAACTTTGTTCTATAAAGGTCTTCGAAGGTCAAAGACGAACTGAGACTCTTTTATTTCGTGTTCACTGCATCGAGAAAACAATATCAATCAGGTGAACAGATATGGAATGCTGTATAAATACGTGGGCTTCAAAGTTTGATATATATATATATATATATATATATATATATATATATATATATATATATATATATATATATATATATATATATATATATATATATATATATATATATATATATATATATATATATATATATATATATATATATATATAGTAAAACGGATAACGGATAGCGGGTAGTTTTAAGTGTCAAGATTTTAGTAAAAGATAGTTAAAATTTTAATTTATTAAAAACATTTAATTAAATGCATATCATTAATCCATACACTCCGAATAGAGGAATCAGAAATATATATTAGGTAAATGAATCTTCAGTTTCCAGCATCTGTGTTACCAAGGTACGGAGGTTGATTCCAACCTTATCCCCAGCCTCTTTTCTGACCCCAATCCTTTTTGAAAAAGTTATGAATTTCCAATCTCTATTCCTATTATTTCCACACGTATATAGAAATTCAGTTAAGAATTAATTATATTTAATTTTATTTGTTTTATAACAGTTTTTAATATTACTTTAATTATTATTTGTGTACATTTTATCTATATATCTATCTATCTATCTATCTATCTATCTATCTATCTATCTATCTATCTATCTATCTATATATATATATATATATATATATATATATATATTATATATATATATATATATATATATATATATATATATATATATATATATATATATATATTATATATATATATATATATATATATATATATATATATATATATATATATATATATATATATATATATATATATATATATATATATATATATATATATATATATATATATATATATATAATATATATATATATAT
>SEYY01000204.1:0-5000 GCA_009176605.1 Armadillidium nasatum
TATATATATAATCAAATAATTTACCCTATTATATGGTAAATTTTGACAAAAACAATCTGGTCAAGTTCCAGAATAAACAGCTTTTTCAATATCTATTAATTTAAGGTAAAACTAGATAAAAAAGAATGATTTTTTTTATCATTAGTGCTTAAGAAAATATCTGAAACTTACTTCCAGCCAAAAAAATTCTTTTTCATCAGAAGTTTATTTCTAATAACTTTGGGTTAAGCTTTTATTAAAAGACCTGAAAGAGAAGGGTCGTAATTAGTATTACAATTAAATAATAGGAGACTTACCATGAACTTTTTCTAAAGAAATGATGATCTTTGAAGTTCCTTCATATACGAATTCAATATAATTAAGAACGTTACGCAGTTATATATTTGAGTAGAAGGCAATAGATATGATAGTAAGAAAGTTGAAAAGAAGCAATATATAACTCATACCTTATACCTTCGAATTCTAAGGACTTGTAATAACAAGCAAAAACTCTTACATTTTTAATAACGTCTAGACTCGAAAATGATTTGATAAAAAGTGATCATTATTTAACCGGGAGTTTCAGTTGAAAAAATGTGCTACATCGATACAAAAAACAAACCAACTCTACAAACTCCTATCAAGGAAAACTTAAAATATATATAAAGTATATACACTAGATAAATTAGTGAAAGCACATAAGCAGTTTTTATAATTTAATTTAGCATTATTTTAAGCTATAGCATGTTTATTTAACTGTCAAATAACACAAATATTATTTAAATTATGATTTGTTCAAAATTACACTGCTAAACACTTTTAAAAATATATTTATTTAAACAACGTAAAATGGAAGATACTTCCAATAAATATCCAGAATATCTACAGTAATTATGAGAAGTGACATCAGTTAAAACTAGAACCACAGTTAAGAAATGTAACGTCATCCTTGAGCGATTAATTTAGTATAGAGTTTTTTTTTTCAATAGGAAAGGATTAAATACTGTAACCTATTATTAGGGAGGGTTGGGGATTTTTTGATTTTTTTTTTTTTAATATATGAATGAAATTAAAAAAAAAGAAAAAAAAACATGATTATTTTGATTTCATTGTTTTTTTTAGTAACAAGGAAGGTTGGCATGATAATAATAATCAAATTAAATAAATCAGTTGATTGTTTTCAAAAATCAAAATTTTCCTTTTTCTTTTTATTTATATATTTATTTATTTTTTTGTACATAATGTTGCTGTATTCATATTTTTAAGTTCAAAATATCATAACAGAACTTAGAAATTTAATGTTTATTTATTTATGCTATTAATTATATATATATATATATATATATATATATATATATATATATATATATATATATATATATATATATATATATATATATATATATATATATATATATATATATATATATATATATATATATATATATATATATATATATATATATATATATATATATATATATATATATATGACGAAAATGTGACTAATAGAGCCAATTCACTGTAATTAACTTTAAATAAAAACAAGTAAACTATATTATATTATTATTTTTAAATATATTTTATGGTTTTGTGCTGGTATTTAATTTTTACTATTATATTATTAAGAAAAATATTAAAATAAAAAAAAAAAGATTATTTTTAGCTTTGGAAATCTCAGCACTTAACTTTTGAAGAAAGATAAAACATTAATTTCCATAATTAAAACATAAGTAAATAGAGTCAGTTAGTGTTTTGAATAGAATATTAAATGTAAGTGAACTGATCCGATAAAATCAATTATTAAAATAAAAAAATTCATCTTGGGAAAAAAAAATAAAAAAATTTGTGGTAGAATGCTGAATGCTGACACATTTCAATCCTAGAGCTTTTTAATCTCTTTAGTTCCTTTTTTTAATTCATCTCTATTGTACTGCAAAATTCTATGGAATAAGTTAACTGCAATAAACTTTTTTGAATAAGTTTATATATATATATATATATATATATATATATATATATATATATATATATATATATATATATATATATATATATATATATATATATATATATATATATATATATATATATATATATATATATATATATATATGGCCAGAATGCACTTTAGCATCCTTAAATATCTCAAAAACTACTAATCTTACATTAAAAAGGATTATATTTTTGAAATCCTTATCGAATTTTAGGTAAGAGAAATTGGGAAATACAAAATAAATTCTGATAATAATTTTATTACGTAAGTAAATTTTACTTTTTTATAAGCCTCGTGAGAATCTTACGTCTGGCAATGTCACTTTTTTTTAAAATTTTTAGAAATTGGAAAACATGGGAAATACCCTAAATCGTCTACAGGAAAAGTAGTCGACAATATCATCCTCACTCACGGGTCGGGGGTACAGGGGGCAGAGTCCCCTGTAGACAAATGTTCGGATTTTTTACATGGCCTTGATTTTAATTTTCAACTTATCGTACATTTTTATATAATTTTTAAAAAAAATTTTTTTAACATTTTTTAAATAGTTTTCTTACTGCAAATTACGCAAGAATTTCAAAAATATAAACCTTTTTAATGTACGGTTAGTAGTTTTTGATATATTTAACTTTTTCGCCTATGTCTTTCTACTTCAACCTTCCCTTCTTGCTGGAAACGTGCGCTCATTCAGCCTGTGCCGAAGAAGGGGGACCCCTCTCAGCCCTCTAACTATCGTCCAATTTCTTTAACCTCCGTTCTTTCTAAAGTTTTCGAATCTATCCTTAACAGGAAGATTTGGAAACATCTCAATTCTTCTAATCTTATCTCTGATCGCCAGTATGGCTTTCGTAAGAAACGCTCTACTGGTGATCTCCTTTCCCTTCTCTCTGACTCTTGGTCCTCCGCTATTCGGCATTTCGGTGAATCTTTTGCTGTTGCGCTAGACATATCGAAAGCTTTCGATAGAGTCTGGCACAAAGCTTTGATTTCCAAACTTCCCTCTTTCGGAATCTATCCTTCTCTCTGATTTCCTTTCCGGTCGTTCTATAGCCGCTGTTGTAGACGGCCACCGCTCTTCCTTTAAATCTATTAACAGTGGTGTTCCTCAAGGATCTGTCCTATCCCCAACACTTTTTCTACTATTCATTAACGATCTTCTCTCTGTTACTTCATCTCCTATCCACTCCTATGCTGATGACTCCACCCTTCATTACTCTTTTCAATTTGAAAGGCGCCCCTCTCAACAACAGTTACTAGACGCAAGGAGGGTTGCCTTGGAGCAGCTGACCTCTGATCTATCTCGTATTTCTAATTGGGGCAGAGAGAACATGGTTGTTTTCAATGCCTCAAAACTCAATTCCTCCATCTCTCCACTCGACACAATCTTCCACACAACTATGATATCTTCTTCGAAAACACTCAACTCAGACCTTCATCTGTTCTTAATATTCTCGGTGTTTCCTTTTCTCGTGATCTTTCTTGGAAAGATCACATTACCTCTCTTTCTAAACAAGCTTCTAAGAGGTTGGGTGTTCTGAGGCGCCTTCAGTATTTCTTTACTCCACCCCAGTTGCTTGCTCTGTATAGGGGTGTTGTTCGCCCCTGTATGGAGTATGCTTCCCATATCTGGGGTGGTTCCACACATACAGCTCTCCTAGAGAAGGTGGAGTCTAGGGCATTTCGTCTCATCAACTCTCCTGCTCTTACTAACTCTCTTCAATCTCTTTCTGCCCGTCGAATTGTTGCGTCACTCTCTCTTTACTATCGCTATTACAATGGACACTGCTCTTCTGAACTCTCTCGTCGCATACCTCCTCCTCTGAGAAGGGCTCGTGCGACTCGACTTTCCACACAGTCTCATCCTTTCTCTGTCCAACTCTCTGACCCCAGGCTTAACCGCTATGCTCTGTCCTACATGTACTCTACTGGTAAAGTCTGGAACACACTCCCTTCTTCTATTTTTCCAACTTCCTATGACTTACACACCTTCAAACGTCGTGTATCGGGACATGTCGGCCTTTAGTTTGACCAGGCTTCCGTCTTTTCCCCCAACTCTGGTGGAATTTTGGTAGGCCTCTGGCCTTTGCCCACCAGAGGTGATATAAAAAAAAAAAAAAAAAAAATATATATATATATATATATATATATATATATATATATATATATATATATATATATATATATATATATATATATATATATATATATATATATATATATATATATATATATATATATATATATATATATATATATATATATATATATATACTAGATAGCTGATATTTTTTTAATTAAATGAAATTTGTGATTAATAAGGGTTGTTTTAAAAGTATAAAGACAGTGACTTTATTTTTTTTAAACAAAAAAAATCAATAAAATAAAAACATTCACGTAAGAAATCAACTGATTTATATAATTTTTATTATGTAAATCCTGTTATTACGTAAATTTTGAATAAATCTAGAATCCACTTGCCGGATCGAACCAGAGGTCTAAAGCGCGTGAGTGAATAACTCTTCCGTATGCACCAATGGAGACTGCAGGATATTTTTATAAATAAGACGCTCTAAAATTTGTAGAACAGTGAAATCAGTGTTTGAATCCCAAATTTTAAATTTATAATCATAAACTCGTAATTCTACACAGGAATTATTTCAAGGTTCGGATGGTGTTAAAAACATAAACTCAAGAAAATTACAAACCATGATTGAAAAAGTACAAAATTTATCACACAAGTAAATTTTGACAGTTCATTTTAAATTTATTTTTGGAACTTAGGGGAATTGTTCCACGGTCAAGCTTTCTTAAAGATCTGATGATTGCTAAAGAGAAGTGTTCCATGAATCGTGTCTCACGCGTTTTGCTGCAGTAATTTTCTGCTCGTTGGAGAGAAAATTGAAAATAGAAATTTATATATTTATATATTTATATATTCTTGAATGGTCAAGTGATACAAACAAACATAAAGGAGTTGGGTCAAGACCTTCTTTTAAAATAAGTACCTTTTGTAAACATTCTCATG
>SEYY01000204.1:10000-37500 GCA_009176605.1 Armadillidium nasatum
TTTTAATATAATATTTAATTATAACAATTTTTTCTTTTTGAAATTGTTTTAAAAGCACAAAAATTAAAAGGAAAATAGGTAAATTTAGGTACATGCATATTTTAATTAAATTATATATATATATATATATATATATATATATATATATATATATATATATATATATATATATATATATATATATATATATATATATATATATATATATATATATATATATATATATATATATATATATATATATATATAATTATACTGAAGGGGAAAGTCCAATTTCAAATTTTTTTAAAATTTTCAGCTGATTCTCCTGAAATTTTCAATGTAAATTTTTTCAGTAAAAAAAGTCCATTTCTAGCATATTTGAGTCTATAATAACCTGAAATTTGGAATGTATATTTAAAATTCCATAGGCTACAAAAGCTTTTAATGGACTTTTGTTGCCAGAGTTATAGAAAAAATGTTATAAGCCAAAAACTTATCAACTATCGGAAAAAATTTGTGTTGAAAAAAAAAAAACCTTTTCGGACAAAAAAAAAAAAAAAAAAAAAAAAAAAAAAAAAAAAAAAAAAAAAAACTACAACTTTAACATTTCTTATTTTTAATGGGTGTATAGAGAAGGGATGGGGCTACAAATTCCTCTCTAAACTTTATTTGATGCAATTTTTTGGTTTCCAGATATAGCCTCTCAAAAAGTCCATTTTTGACCAAATTTAAAAAATTTCCAAAGTTTGAGAGGCTATATCTCGCTTCAAACAAATAGCATTTAATAATGCTCTAAATAAAAGTTGTAGCCATGTCCCTCCTCTAAACAATATAAAAAAAAAAAAAAAAAAAAAAAAAATTAGTAGGTAGCATTTTTTTAATTAAAATAATTTTTTTCTCCAGAAGGGTTATGATTTTTGCAATTTTTTTTTCTAGTGCATATAACTTTTTTAATAGACGTGATATCAAAAAATATGTTCCCACCAATTCAAGAAATTGGGGCTAAGATTATTCAGTTAAATTTTCAGCTCATGTGGACCAGTGGTTTGACCCAGCTATTCATTTTTTTCAACTTTCTGTGCAAATCACTTTCAAACCTTTATAGACTTAGAAAAGAACTTTGGGAAAAAATGCATATAACCTGAAAATTTCAGCTCTGACAAATAAGGAAAAAAAATTTCAAACAAAATATAAGAAAATTAAGATTTTTTTCTTGTTTTTTCAATATTTTCTTTTTCTTTTGGTTTCTTTTGACCGCTCCTTTTCTGCTAGTGAATGTTCATCTTTGTGCTTTGATTTTAGATGCCCCATAAAGATTTGGTTGAAAATTTTTTACTTGTGGCACCCAGAGATCCTCTTCTAATTTTCTGACTGCAGATGTTACATTTAGCTATTTCAAGCCTATCCTGAAACATTGTAAAGTACTCCAATACTGCAGAAGCTGATCTTTTAGCCATTATTGACTGAAAGAGTAAACAAAATAATAATTTTGAAATAATGTAACTAAATGATACAAGTTTGATACATAGCAATGAAATAACAATGTTATGCATAAATACAGGTTATATTGATAATTTTATATCTTCAATTTTTTCAAACTTTACCTTAGGGTCTTACCTAGGTACACCTGTTGAATCACTATTATGAATCAAAAAAAATTTATTTTTTATTTTTTGTACTTTCTAAAACTTTTATTAAACAAAATCTGTAATTTTTTGAATCTTTTTTGGAGAAAATGCATATAATCATTAATTTAAGTGAATGTTCACTATTCTATTCCTTCCTTATAATTAAATAAATCTCAATTAAATTTATATATTATTTTTTTTAACCTGAAATTTAATTGCTTTTGACCTCTTTACAAATTTTAGGCAACTCTGGCTAGAACCCTGGTCCTGGCCCTGACAAAATTCCAGCCCTGGTCGGTCCCTAGGTAGGAATTCTCTGGTAATTACCTTCACAATTGTAGAGGTTTCAATGTTTTTCAAGGGAATGCAAAGAGATAGTCAGAAAATCTATCAATTAAACTTAAAATATATTTATAATTTTTACATGGTTATTTTTCTGGTACAGTCTTGTAAGACTCATAAGGTGGGCTTATTTTGTGTAGAGTTTTAGACCTCCGACTTGAAGCACAACTTGGAACAAACTGCCTAGTGTATTTAGGCATATACTTCCATTCAAAACTTTTTAAGAGCTGCTAGAGTTTTCTTGACTCCAAAATGCCCAAGGGAATGTGAATAAGAGATAACAGGTGTAATGAAAGATTCAGGAACAAAGATACTAGATGACTAATAAATTCATCCAACACCAAAGGACAGCAGATCATTTTTATAATATTGGTTTCACTTAGTCAGCTTGAGATTAGTATTTTCTTGCTTATTTAAGTATTTTTGAAGTTGTACATCTGTTTCTTGTGCTGCATGCAGTTCTTTGTAATCAATTTTATACTGAAATAGCACTTAAATACTTCATTGGTGGAAATGGAAAATAGATGACGAGTGGATGACAGTCACCCTCTATTAAAGAATCCTGCTGGGGAGAAAGCTCTGGTGTGAAAAATACTTCATTGCAGAGTGCTTCAGGAAGGACCTCTGTAACAGTATCTTCCCTTCCAAGTTGGATTGAAGGGCTTGTTGCCAGTTCTATATCTGCATTTCCTGCAGAAGTTGAAGGAGTAGGTAATATCAGTGAATGTTCAGTGTGTTCTTGAGCCAGATTCCTGCTCAGAAAATCAGCTAGAATATTTTCTTCCGATTTAATATTGTCAAATCATATTAAGACAAGAAAGGTAATGCTGCTCTCTTGCTAGCAAATAATTAGTGTTAGTCTTTTTTTTTTTTTTTGGTGACTGTGACTGAAAGGTTGTCACAAAAAATCTTTCATCCTACGATATGCTGAAATTTTTTAACGGTTTTTACTAAGGCAAGGAATTCTTTGCTAAAAATATTATAGCTCATTTTAGTTGGGTTTAATTTATAAGTATAGAATCCAAGTGGAACTTTGATTGAAACTACTACACCTGCCAAGGCTGTCTGACTGGTGTCCATGAAAATAGATATCTTGGCATTATTAGATGGAAAACCCAAAGGCATTGCATTTTTCAGCTTTCTTCAGCCTCAGGATTCCACTCATATAAAATTTGAATAAAATTTGCATCCGTAAATGTCTGATTTTTGTGGAATATTTGATTATTTCAGTCAAAACTTTTTTCTTCAAATTTCATTTTTGATAATATATATATAATACAAGTCTTACCCATTTATATTAATAAAAAGCACTATTGAATAGCCATTTTTAAACAATAGGCAGTGATTAGGTTTCCCCCATTTCATATTTTCATTGCCTTCAATTTTCAAAAAAATGTAAAAAAATATAATTTGCAATTTCTATATACTTTTTTTTTTTTATAAAAAATAAATATTCAGAAAGGTTCATTATATTTAAAAAAAGAAAATGATAATTATATTAGGTAATCCTAATTATTCACAACTGAAAGTTAAGTTTCAAAATTTCAAAATTTTGGTTTCACCCTTTTGATGATATATATATATATATATATATATATATATATATATATATATATATATATATATATATATATATATATATATATATATATATATATATATATATATACAGTGGAACTCCATTATTCGTCCCCTCCAGTATTCGTCTTTTCCGATATTCGCCCTGTAATTTTTTTTCCGATATTCGTCGAAAAATCAATATTCGTCCTACCTACGAAAGCCTATAACCTTAAAAATAAAAACTCTTAATAACAATCATTGTTTTTCTCATCCAAAAGGTAAATTTCTTTTTAAAATTTTATGTGTTTAGCGTTTATGTAGGCCTACACAGTGCGTATTATGTATTATTTATGGCAATACGCTTGTTAATATGTACTGTAGTTAAATTGTACAGTGTTTGAAATGATTTCGGAGATCGATTCTAGATTGAAATTTTTTTTTTTTGTTAAAGAATAGATAGGCAAAATTCGAGGCTGGGAACGAATTAATCCATTTTAGTTAATTCCTATGGGAAAAAATTATTCGATATTCGTCTTTTTCGATATTCGTCATCCCCTCAGGAACGGATTAATGACGAATAGTGGAGTTCCACTGTATATATATATATATATATATATATATATATATATATATATATATATATATATATATATATATATATATATATATATATATATATATATATATAAAGAATTTTAAAAATTTTACTTCATATTTGTAGTTATGTGAATAATTTAATAAATATTCTAATGCATATCTATATTTATTCAACATGAATAGCCATAGGTACTGTCATATACAATAAGAGTTGAAGAAGATAGTACATATTGTTTATAATAACTTAAAAATTTAGTTCTTATAACTAGAAATTATTTGTTTACTGCATTTATGTCCAGATACAAAAAAAAAAAAAAAAGCCATGTAGGTTGGATAACCAGATATTATCTGTATATCCATCCCATCCTTGTTCAAAACCTTGCATGCTCATTGGTAGCACTTGGAGAACAACCACAGTAGAGAACTATGCAAAAATTTAGATTACAATACTTAACCTAAGCTTTCCTATCTCAACTAGAGTGTCTCCATTTCACAATATCTTTAATAGGTAAATATCAGTATAAAGTTATTGTAAGAAAAATATTTTCTTATATTTTATATTTATATTTTGTATATATATATATATATATATATATATATATATATATATATATATATATATATATATATATATATATATATATATATATATATATATATATATATATATATATATATATATATATATATATATATATATATATATATATTTAATTTTTATTTTTTATAGGAATAAAAGCTAAATTAAATATAGTTATTTTACAATAATAAATATATAATAATGAGAATAGTTAAAAACATATGGGTTTTTAATAAGATTATTACTTATAGCCATATAAGATCATATTCACATATTTCAATTGTAAAAAATTTTAAAGTATTTAAAAGTAATAAATGCTCATGTTATCATTTCAATTTTACAAAATCAAGAGTAATAGGTCCATATGTAGGTTTAACATGTCGGAATGTAAACAATTCTAGTCTTCGATTTCTATCAAGCCATAGATCGATATTATTCTCAGAGAAACTTGAAAGTAATAAAGGGAGCCTAGCTGAAGAACTACTCTCTTCAAAGGTTGTAACAAGTGAAAGCAGTACAAATAATGAAAAAACATCAGGTAAAACGGAAGAGGACAAGGAAAAAACTTTACGAACTATCAAGTTTACTTTTTATGCTTTTGGGATCATGATATCAAGTCTGGGATCATTTTTAATATACTCCTTGGGGTGAGTTTTTGTTTTTCTCTTCTTGCTCTTAATTACTTCCAAGGAAATTAAGGAGGTAGTGACTTCCTCAAATGCATCTTTAAATTATTATTATTATTATTATTATTATTATTATTATTATTATCATTATTATCATTATTATTATTATCATATTATTATTATTATTATTATTATTATTATTATTATTAATTATTCATTATTCATTGGATATTTATTTTTAGCTTTATTTAAATTATTTAAAATATATGTTAGTGGAGGTTGTTTATTAAATGATAATTATGAGCAAATTAGTAATAAATGTTGTTCATTAATTTAATAAATAAGTGCATTTTCTTTATTTGATAACATAACTAACTTTTTATGTTTTTGTTTTTATTTTGTCTGAATATATATATATATATATATATATATATATATATATATATATATATATATATATATATATATATATATATATATATATATATATATATATATATATATATATATATATATATATATATATATATATATATATATATATATATATATATATATATATATATATATATATATATATATATATATATATATATATATATATATATATATATATATATATATATATATATATATATATATATATATATATATATATATATATATATATATATATATATCAGAACAATATAAAACGTTCGTTTAATTGCTTCATTTTGACTCCACTTGAATTATTATCAGTGATTCAGGCCTAAAGAAAAACAAATAATACAAAATTATTGTTGTATAACTGTTATCTGCATGTAGAACAGTTACTGAAAATAATAATAATCAATATTTACCTTATGAATATGGACCGACCTCGGCCCTGGCCCTGACTAAAAATCAGGAAAAACTGGATTGGCCTGCCCGGGTTAAAATGGAAAATTATACTTAATTAAATGGATTAAATCAAACAAAACATAAGAAAATTAAGATTTTTCTTCGTGTTTTTTTCAATATTTTCTTTTTCTTTTCTATTTCTTTTGACCTCTTCATCTTTGTGTTTTGATTTTAGATGCCCATATAAAGATTTGGTTAAAAATTTTTTACTTGTGGCACCCGGAGGTCCTCTTCTAATTTCCTGACTGCAGATGTTACATTTAGCTATTTCGAGCCTATCTAGAAACATTGTAAAGTACTTCCATACTGCTGAAGCTGATCTTTTAGCCATAGTGACTGGAAGTATAAACAAAACAATAATTTTGAAATAATGTAGCTAAATGATAACAAGTGTGATACACTGCGATAAAAATAGCAATGATATGTGTAAATACAGGTTATATTGATAATTTTATATCTTACACTTTTTCAAACTTTAACTTAGGGTCTTACCTAAGTAAAAATTTTGAATCACTATTGTGAATCAGGAAAAAAAAAATTTTTTTTTGTAGATTTTTCAAATTTTTAATATTCAAAATCTATAATTTTCAATTTTTTTTTTTCAAAAACAATGCATATAATCATTCATTTAAGTGAATGTTGACTATTCCACTCCTTATAATTAAATAAATCTCAATTAAAATTATATCTAATTTTCTTTATCTAAAATTTTAGTGCTTTTGACCTCTTTGCAAATTTTAGGCAACCCTGGCCAGAGCCCCAGCCCAAGTCAGTCCCTACTTATGCATAAATAAATCACATATATTATTACTTATAATTTGTATATTATCAATATGTACAATCCAAAATGATATTTTTAAGAATTGATTATTATTGTTATTAGGATAGTAATTCTTCCACATAAGGATAATAATTATATACCTATAATTTTGTACTATATATTTGTGTTCTAGGTTTATGATGACTTCATTGGAATTAAAACTTTACAATTAAACGCTTTCTGTTGTGTTACTTAGTGTTTCATTATAAGACTAGTAGTAGTAGTTCCTAGAAACTTATGTTTACCAATATATATATATATACATATATACCGTATATATATATATATATATATATATATATATATATATATATATATATATATATATATATATATATATATATATATATATATATATATATATATATATATATATATATATATATATATATATATATTTAAAGTTCTATGACCTAAAGAACATTAAGTGCTGTATTTTTAAGAAAAATGAAATAAATTTTGAGGTGTGAAATATCAAGTCAAATATAATATAACCTAGTTTGCCATTGCCCTATAAATATTTGTATATCAATACAGGTTCACCAAAACTTGATGAAACAGGAACTCCAGTTCACGATGAATTTTCTGACTTGCCAATCCTTAAGCAGTATGTTTTAAGAACCATTCATGAAGCAAAAAATATGAATAAAATGATTCAAGAGCCTTCCAGAGACAAGCTTTTGCCAGACCCATTAAAAGAACCTTATATTCAACCACCTTACACACTAGTTTTAGAGATGAAAGATATTCTAGTTCATCCAGAGTGGACAGTAAGTTAAAATGAATAAAAACTGTTTCACACTGAAGGCATATATATATATATATATATATATATATATATATATATATATATATATATATATATATATATATATATATATATATATATATATATATATATATATATATATATATATATATATATATATATATATATATATATATATATATATATATATATATATATATATATATATATATATATATATTTTAGTGATGTATCGAATGTCACATTTTTAATATCCACGAATGTGGATGTTTACGTTCTTATATGTAAAGGCCATAGGTTCTATATATATATATATATATATATATATATATATATATATATATATATATATATATATATTATATATATATATATATATATATATATATATATATATATATATATATATATATATATATATATATATATATATATATATATATATATATATATATATATATATATATATATATCACCAACGCTCACGGGCAGAGCCCTATTCAAGGAGCGGGTGTGGGTGTTAGATCTGTAAGAGAAAAAAGGAAAACTACAAGTCCTACTTAACCCAAAATTCTTAGGTGAGCACAAACGTGAGCTTCAAAGTAATTGAGATTAAATTCGGCAGGAACAGAAGATGGGAGAGAATTCCACCAAACAGAGGTGGTTGGAGAGGGGGAGGCATTACAATGGACAAGTCTGGAGTTGCCTATGTTCACTCAGAATTTGTGGAGACAATGAACCCCTTGTGCTACGAGGCCTTCGTAAAGGCAGAGGTATGCGAGTGGACAGTTCCCTCGAGCATTTGCCGCTTTAGTACCTATAGAAAAGAGACAAAGCACCAACATATTGTCGCAAAAATAAAGGGTCAAATGAATCAAAAAGAAAGGAACAATTTATAAATCATTTAGCCTTTGACTCAACCATATCCAAAAGACAGGTGAAACCTGAGCCATCCCAGGTATGAGAGCGGTACTCCAAATAAGGACAGATGAGGCCCTTGTATAATTGGAGTAACTGCGAAGAAGTAAAATTTTCTCCCAGCTTAAACAGAACTCCCAGCTTCTTTGAGGCAACCCTAGCAACCATTGTGATGTGAGGTTTTCGAGACATTTTTTTATGTGAAGGCCAAGGATGTTTTTACTGTTAACAGGAGAAACGGGAGAACTATCGAAAAAAATAGAAAAGTTAGGAGGTATCTTTGAGAGGGACATCTCAAGAGTTTTTAAAGAGTTTTACAGTATTTCACAAAGTTGAGACAATCCCACTGAGAAATTCTCTTCAGATCAGCAAGAGTGGAATTGGAAAGATGAAGACGAGAGGTAACTCTAGATGCAAAAGGGGAAGCAGATTTGAAATGAGTAGAAGAATGGAGGGTCGAGTCATCGGCATATGAATGGATAGAGTTAGATGAGCAGCTTAGATCATAAATGAAAAGTTATAATAGAGTAGGAGACAAGACAGAAGAACCCTGAGGAACACCACTGTTGACAGGAAATGATGAAGTCGCCATCAACAACAGCCGAAATGGAAAGATTAGAAAGAAAACTAGACATAAGTAATTATGAACCGACCAGGGCCCCAGCCCCAGCTAAAATCAAGGAAAATCGGTGTTTGCCTGCCGGGGTTAAAAAGGCAAATTTATATTTAAGGGGGACAGTCCAATTTCAAATTTTTTAAAAAATTTTTCAGCTGATTCTCCAGAAATTTTCAGTGTATATAGGTTTTTCCGGGTGTAAAAATTCCATTTCTAGCGTTTTTCTGAGTCTATATAATGGTTAAAAAGTTGTTTTTTTTTTGGAAATTTAACCCTTTTCAAATGAATGACGGGGCCAAACCACTTTTCGGAATGATCTGAAATTTGGAATGTATATTCAGAATTCCATTTGCTACGAAAGCTTTTAATAGACTTTTGTTTCCAGAGTTATAAAAAAATTTTATAAGCCCAAAAATGACCAACTATCGAATTTTTTTTTTTTTAAATAAAAAAAAAAAAACCTTTTTTTTTTTTTTTTTTTTTTTTTTTTTATTTTATTTTTTTTTGGTGGATGTATAGAGGAGGGATGGGGCTACAAATTCCTCTCTATATTTTATTTTTCGATGCGATTCGTTGATTTCGAGATAAGTCTTAAAAAAAGGTCCATTTTTGATCAAATTTCAAAAATTCTCAAAGTTTGAGAGGCAATATCTCGCTTTAAACAAATATCATTTAATAGGGCACTAAATAAAGTCGTTTCCCTGTCCCTCCCTTAAACAATATCCAAAAATAAAGAAAATTAATAGTTCGCATTTTTTTTTTTTTTTTAAATTTTTTTCTACGGAAGGGTACAATTTTTGCAAAAATAAATTCTAGTGCTTATAACTTTTTTTCTAGACGTGATATCAAGAATCTGTTCCCACTAATGAAAGAAATTGAGGCTAATATTATTCAGTTAAATTTTTAGCTCATGTGGACCAGTGGTTTGACCCCGCTATTCATTTTTTATCAACTTTGGTCCAAATAATTTTCAAACCTTTATAAGCTCAGAAAAATGCTCGAAATCAGCTCAGAACTTCGGGAAAAATGCATATACCCTGAAAATTTCATCTCATTCAGTCAAATAAAAAAGAAATTTTTCAAATAAAATATAAGAAAATTAAGATTTTTTGTTGTTTTTTTCAAAATTTTCTTTTTCTTTTCTGTTTTGACTGCTCCTTTTCTGCCAGTGAAGGTTCATCTTTGTGTTTTGATTTTAGATGCCATATAAAGATTTGGTTGAAAACTTTTACTTTGGGCACCCTGAGATCCTCTTCCAATTTCCTGATTGCAAATGTTACATTTAACTATTTCAAACATATCCTGAAACATTGTAAAGTATCCCCATACTACTGAAGCTGATCTTTTAGCCATATTGACTGAAAGTATAAACAAAATAATAATTTTGAAATAATGTAGCTAAATGATACAAGTTTGATACATGGCAATAATATATAATGGTATGTATAATTACAGGTTATATTTAACTGAATAATCTTAGCCTCAATTTCTTGCATTATTAGGAACAGATTTTTGATATCACGCCTAGCAAAAAAGTTCACTTGAATTTTTTTTTTTTTTTTCAAGAAATCGTAACTTTCCGGAGAAAAAAAAATTATTTAAAAAAACGCTACCTATTTTTTTTTTTATTTTTGGTTATTGGTTTAGAGAAGGGACAAGGCTACAACTTTTATTTGGTGCATTATTAAATGCTATTTGTTTGAAGCGAGATATAGCCTCTCAAACTTTGGGAATTTTTGAAATTTGGTCAAAAGTGGACCTTTTTTTGAGAGGTTATATCTCGGAACCAACGAATGGCATCGAATAAAATATAGAGAAAAATTTGTAGCCCCATCCTTTCTCTATACACCACCAAAAATAAGAAATGTTATAGTTGTAGTTTTTTTTTTTTTTTTTTTAATTGTCTGGAAAAAAATATTGTTCGATAATTGGTCAGTTTTGGGCTTATAACACTTTTTCTATAACTCAACGAACAAAACTCTGTTAAAAGCTTTTGTGGCCCATAGAATCCTGTAAATATGAAGTCCAAATTTCAGATCACTCCGAAAAGTGGTTTAGTCCCACCATTCATTTGAAAAGGGTCAAATTTCAAAAAAAAAAAAAAAAAAAAAAAAAAAAAAAAAAAAAAAAAAAAACAACAACAACCACCATTATACTCAGAAAAACGCTAGAAATGGAATTTTTTCACCGTGAAAAAAAAGCTATATACACCGAAAATTTCAGGAGAATCTGCTGAAAATTAAAAAAAAATTGAAATTGGACTGACCCCTTAAGTTTAATTAATTTGCCTTTTTAACCACGGCAAGCAAACACCGATTTTTCCAGATTGTTTTAGCCGGGGCCCCGTTGAGTCCACACACACACACACACACACACACACACACACACACACACACACATATATATATATATATATATATATATATATATATATATATATATATATATATATATATATATATATATATATATATATATATATATATATATATATATATATATATATATATATATATATATATATATATATATATATATATATATATATATATATATATATATATATATATATATATATATATATATATATATATATATATATATATATATATATATATATATATATATATATATATATATATATGGGTCAATCCATTTTTTCCGTACCGATGATGGCCGCTCGATAATTTTAGAAAACTTTTATATTTTGCATGGCGTTAATGTTATCCCTGGGAAGTTCAAAACCACTATTCGTTTTTGTAGATTTACTCTGGTTGTAACAGGGTGAGCCAAAATGTTAGACCAGGTGGAGCCAAATTTTCACTTAATAGAGGCTAACATTTTAAGTAATATCTCCATATTGGTAATTCTTATACCAAATTTCATAGAGATTGATTTGTTAGGGATACTTTAAGGTACATTTGGCTTTTCCTGTTTTTTTTTGTGAAAATAATATTTCACCATGAAAATGAATCCGAAAAATTGTGTTAAAAATCGAAGAAATTTCCATTTTCGTGGGTGTATTATTAAAAGAAGGAAATAATTTAACGATATAAAATTTTGTGTGATGATACATACTAAAGTATGGTTTAACTTAAATCTTATTTGAAGTTGGGTAAATATTTTTGAAACAATTTACAGGGTGTTCAAAAATCAATTTTTCTGAAAATCGGTAACTTTGAACCTTAATATCTCTGGTGGGGGAAGTGCTAAAAATCTGAAATTTTCACACATTATACTACTACCATAGATGTTCCTTCACCTGAAATATTAACTTTAGTATTTGCTTGTTTTAAGAAATACAGCCATTCAAAAATGCCAAAAAAAAAAAAATTTTAAAGTTGTGTTATGATACCTATAATTATAGTTATTATAGTTCAAGACAATACGTAGACAAATGAAATAGTGTGGCATCAAGGAGAAATGAAAACAAATATAAAAAAATATTTATATATATATATATATATATATATATATATATATATATATATATATATATATATATATATATATATATATATATATATTCAGTGAATGAAAAGCAAGCAAAATATTTTTTATCAAAAATAAATATATTAATTTTGTTTATTTTTAGTATGAAACTGGTTGGAGATTTAAGAAAAGGCCTGGAGTAGAGTTTTTGTTGCAGCATTGTGGACCACCTCTCTTTGAGATTGTTGTATATACCAATGAGCAAGCTTTTGTAAGAGACCTAAGTGTTTTATTATAGTTTTTTTTTTATTTATTTATTTATTTAGATATTTTTGAAGCATTTTCTCAACTTTAAATTATTGATATTATGACATAACTTATTTTGTTATCTTAAATATTGGTAGAATTGTAGAATTGAAAAATCTCATCTGTTACTGATGGTTTATGAATAAATTTTTTTTCAGACTGCTTACCCTGTAATTGAACAATTAGATCAAAATAATTTTATTTGGTATAAGTTGTTTAAAGATTCAACAAGGTACATGGATGGAAAGCATCTCAAAGACTTGAATTGTCTCAATAGAGACCTTAATAAGGTATTGTTTTGTTTTTAACTTCTATTTCATGTATAAATTCCTTTTCATGCGTAAGATTTATTTAGAATATAAAATATTTATTTTGTTTAATAGGTTATTGTAGTTGATTGGGATAAAGATGCCATTACTTCTCGTAGAAATCAATTGACACTTTCTCGATGGAAAGGAAACATGAATGACCAAACTCTTGTTGAACTCGCTATGATGCTTAGAAGTAAGTCTCTTCTATAGACTATTTTCATGACCTTTGAACTTATACACTTGTAAACAAATAACTTGAAAGTGTTTTCATGCTTTTTCCCGAAAGATTTTTTGAAGAAATTATGAATGTAAAATTTAATTCATACATATCTTTGGGTTTTTAAATATTTTGAAAAAAATCAAAAAATAAATAAATAAAAATAAAATAAATTGGAGTCAAATTACAAAGCCTTAAAAAAAAGGGGCTTCATATGTGACAAGGAAGAAAAATCTTATCTAACTAAACCTGACTAAGATTTAACAACGTGGATATTAAACTTAAAATAACTTTTTAGGGTAAAAATTTTGGACGCAAATTCTCTATTAATCTAAAGCTCCTTCATATTTCTTCACAACTCCAAATGTCATTCACCCATGTATGGATTAGACCTGTGTTTCACATTTGGTTCCATTCATACTAAACTCTTCTTGAAAGGATGGAGCCTAAGGCTTTTCACCTTAGAAGTATTCTTGCTGTCATTTGCCTGGTCTAATCTCTTCTACTTGTAGAACTGTTGTATCACTCTCCTTATACTATTGCTTTTATAATGAATACTGTTCTTATATATATATATATATATATATATATATATATATATATATATATATATATATATATATATATATATATATATATATATATATATATATATATCAGGGTTGGCATTATTAAATAAATTGATTTAAATCAATTGATTTTTTTGAAAAATCATGATTTTTTTGATTTTTTTTGATTTTTTTGATTTTTTAAAAAATTAAAAACTTTTTTATTTTTTTATTTGTTTTATTTTGTCATATTTTTTGATACATAATGATATAACAGATATATTAGTTCCTTCTTACTGTGTTAAAAAACTTAAAGTAGTTTATATATTAGAAATATAACTTCCTTAATATTTGGTTCAAGATTTCATATAGGGTAATACAAGAATCTGATCTTCATTAATATAATTTATCCAATATAGAACTGTTAGAGTTTAGAATTCCTAATATATATTCAATCAAATCTTCAACAAAATTTTATTGATCTTTAATCTAATGCAATTTGAGGTTATAGACAAAAGAGAAAACAGAAAAGACAATTCCTTTTAGTTTTCAAACATTTAAATTTTTATACAACATTATAAGAAAACAATATTCCTCTATATAAATTATAAAAGAAAGAAAATTTAAGCACTTTTGATGCATAATCATTAATCCATAAATTAAATACATAACTTGCAATATATATATATATATATATATATATATATATATATATATATATATATATAATATATATATATATATTATATATTATATATATATATATATTATATATATATATATATATATATATATATTTTTTGCAAGTTATGTATTTAATTTATGGATTAATGATTATGCATCAAAAGTGCTTAAATTTTCTTTCTTTTATAATTTATATAGAGGAATATTGTTTTCTTATAATGTTGTATAAAAATAAATGGTTGAAAACTAAAAGGAATTGTCTTTTCTGTTTTCTCTTTTGTCTATAACCTCAAATTGCATAGATTAAAGCTCAATAAAATTTTGTTGAAGATTTGATTGAATATATATAGGAATTCTAAACTTAACAGTTCTATATTGGATAAATTATATTAATGAAAGATCAATTCTTGTATTACCCTATATGAAATCTTGAACCAAATATTAGTTATATTTCTATATATAAATATTTTTAAAATTTTTTAAAACATAAAAGAACTAATATATTTGTTGTATATTATGTCTCAAATATAAAAAAAAGAAAAATAAAAAAAAAAAAAAAATATTATTTTTTTAAAAAAATAAAAAAATCAAATAAAATCAAATAAATATATTTTTTTATTTTTTATTTTTTTATCATATATATATATATATATATATATATATATATATATATATATATATATATATATATATATATATATATATATATATTATATATATATATATATATATATATATATATATATATATATATATATATATATATATATATATATATATATATATATATATATATATATATATATATATATATATATATATATATATATATATATATATATATATATATATATATATATATATATATATATATATATAATATATATAATATATATATATATATATATATATATATATATATATATATATATATATATATATATATATATATATATATATGGCGAAACTCAAAGTAGTCTCGGAGATGCTTCGAGGGGCGGCATCCAAAGAATGCCTCTCATCCATCCCTCACCCCATCATCACTTGGGAGTTGGGACTACGACTTTTCTATCCAGAACAACCATGAGCAGTTGGTGCAACTCCCTACCTGTATCCCTGACCCTCTTGGTGATGTACCCAATATACTTGATATTTTCTTAACTTCTTTTCTTTCTCCTTATACTGTTAAACTCTCCTCCTTTGGGTTCATCCGATTACCTTATCTTCGTCGAGGAGACTATTCTGGCACTTCGGTACTACTAACTGGTTTGATTTGTGGTGTACTTCACTGATTTCCCAAATGATTACTGCTTTCGTGGGAGGGGTCCTTCAGAGTGTGCTGAGCGCATAGCCGAAGTGATTCTCTCTGGCATGGAGGCGTACATTCCATATTCTTTCCCTTCTACTAAGCCTAACAAACTTTGGTTTAACTCTGCTTGTTCTTGCGCTATCCGCTGCAGGGATGCTGCCTTCATAGATTACCGTCGTCTTCAAATTCCTCAAACTCACTCAACTTATATTTCATCCCGGAATCGTGCAAAGTCTATTCGAGACACCAAAAACTTCTTTCTCCTCCGCAAATGCGATAATCTTTCTGGTTCCTCTTCCTCTCGCCCTTTCTGGCATTTTGCAAAAAACTGTCAACTCCTAACTTTGGTTCTTCCTCTTTCCCTCTAGTTTCTTCTGATGGCACAACAGGCATTTTACCATCTACTAAAGCTGAACTCTTTGCTCAAACCTTTGCTTCTAACTCTACCTTGCTCAAACCTTTGCTTCTAACTCTACCTTAGACGATTCCGGAGGAATTCCTCCTCCATCAACCCCCTCCAACTCAATTATGCCTAATATTGTAATTTCTTCTAAAGATGTCATTTCTGCTCTCTCTGAGCTTGACACTAAGAAGGCGTATGGTCATGATGGTATTCCTTCTACGGTTGTCAAAACTTGTGCTTCTGAGCTTGCACCCTGCTCTTTCTAAAGTTTTCGAATCTTTCCTTAACCAGGAAGATTTGGAAACACCAGTAATTATTTTAATCTTATCACTGATCGCCAGTATGGCTTTCGTAAAAAACATTTTACTGGTAATCTTCTTTCCCTACATTCTAACTCTTGGTCCTCTGCTCTTCATGGTTTCGGTGAGTCTTTCGCTGTGGCGCTAGACATTTCGAAAGCTTTCGATAGAGTCTGGTACAAACCCTCTAACTACCCTTCCATTTCTTTAACCTTAGTTTTTTCAAAAGTTTTCGAATCAGGGAAGATTTGGAAACATCTCAATTCTTCTAATCTTATCTCTGATCGCCAGTATTGCTTTCGTAAGAAACGAACCACTGGTGATCTTCTTTCCCTTCTCTCTGACTCTTGGTCCTCCGCTCTTCGACATTTCGGTGAATCTTTTGTTGTCCCGCTGGACATATCGAAAGCTTTCGATTGTCTGGCACAAAGCTTTGATTTCCAAACTTCCCACTTTCAGAATCTATCCTTCTCTCTGATTTCCTTTCTGGTCGTTCTATAGCAGCTGCTGTAGACGGCCACCGTTCATCCTTTAAATCTATTAATAGTGGTGTTCCTCAAGGATATGTTCTATGCCCAACACTTTTTCTGCTTTTATATATATATATATATATATATATATATATATATATATTTATTATATTATATATATATATATTATATATATATATATATATATATATATATATATATATATATATATATATATATATATATATATATATATATATATATATATATATATATATATTATATTATATTATTTTTTTTTTCTCAGCCATGAGAATTTGTTTTTAAATAACTTATTTAAGGTGTTTTAATTAATTGTTCTGTATTAATAGCCATCGCCGAGTCTCAAGTGTCTGATGTTAGGGAAGTGCTCGACTATTATCGTTCATTTAGTGATCCAATTAGAAGCTTTTAAAGAAAATCAACGCGTGGCTCAAATGCACGAGGAAGAACTTCAAAAGGCTGTGAAGGAACAAAATTTTCAGAAAGGTTTAACTTCTACTTGGACAGGTTCTTTTCTTAGGAGAAAGTAAAATTTATTTTATTTTACGCTTGATTTAAATTCAAATTGTAAAACATTTTTCTTTATTTAAAATAATGTTTCAAACATTTCCAGTTTCATGTAAACTATATTTTATGAAAGAATAAACTTCTTTTGACATTATTAGACTATTATTATTATTAATTATTATTATTATTATTATTATTAGTACTACTGCTACTACTACTACTAGTCCTAAAATGTCACATCATCTAGAATTGCCAAAGTCACCTAGAAAATTGAAACTCTTTAAATCAGGAATGCAAGTTTTAAAAAATAATAACGGAAGTAGAGAATGAAAGTTATGGATAAGGTTCTCAATTCTAACCTCTCTTGATAGAGCAAGATAAGTAAATAGACCTAAATTTAAATAGACAAATAGGAAATCATTTTTATGAGGGTGATTAATTAACGATAATTAAGATAGAAATATACTAATAACTGCTGCGATCAGATATAATTGCAACAGGTATTTGACAACTGCAATGTGTATGGTTGCATTAGATGGCAAATTTTCTAACGGACAAGTGCCATCAGGATCTGACGTTATTGGCTTTAATGATTAAGATGCTTATGCAAGACTGGAACATTTTAGAAGTTTCCAGAGATATTATTTTCATGAGTTAAACAGTTTTTAAGATGAATATTCTGATGTTAACTTGAGGGTGGTATATATAAATAACAGCATTCCGTCAGCAGCAATAGAAAGTAAACTTCAAATAAATGAGTAGCCCATTATCGGAATAAAGGGAAACGGAGTATGATGCTTTGAACCCCTCAATATATAACAAACCATTCATTTAGTTTAAATGACAAAATTAATTTGTGAATATAGAGACTTTACAGCTTTCTCCGAATTTAAGAAATATAAGAAAGAACCTGAATTATTGCTTTTAGTTGGTCCACTAAAAACTAACTAGCAAGAAACTTTAAGGTTTTATTTTTATTAACTAAATTTACCTAGAGTTTTTTGCGGCTATGACGGTTCACTGTGATTCGGAAAATAACTAAGCTTCAGCCTTACATGAAGCGCAAAGTTTCGTGGAATTCTATTTAGCTTTGTTGATGGTGGAAAATTAAGTGGATTGCATTCGGATTTCTCCTTACCCTTTTCCTTAAGTCTATGAAATTTGTGAGAACTGAAAAATAAATGTTGTTTTATAATGTTATTACTGTCTCTCATCCCCTTGATTTCTTCTCACGTCCATTTAAAGTATCCTTTTGCTATTCTCCCCCTACTTTTGTTTGTGTTTCATCATTATTTTTGTTTCCCTTCAGTTGGTCAAAATTATTTAAGCTCTTTATCACCATTTCTAAATACTTTATCTTCAAAAATATCAGTATTTCGTTGGTTGGCCACAATATGTTCGTCATCGTTCTCATACAATTATCTTGTATCAATCTGTTTAGTATTCAATAGTTCAAAGCTTATTTTACAATATAGAAGTTTTTATCTTCATATGTTTGACGTGCATCCATGCTTCGTTTTCATTTTGTTGTTGTTTACCATACTATTCTCAAATAATTTTACTTCTGTGTCTTTAAAACGTCATTCTCGAACTACCTTCTTATACCAACCTTGCATTAAAAGTTTAATTTGGTAAATTTTCTATTCTTTCTGGGTTAATAATTATTACATAATCATGATTTTTGTTTTTGCACTATTTAATTCTTGTTGTAGCGTCATTACACTTCTAATACCCTTTCTTGTGCGTCTCTAGGAGCCTAAAAAGACGGCTAACCAGGTAGTTCTCTTACACAAAACTAAAGTCATCTGATTGTTTGTCAACTTCCACCAAATTCATCTCACTTTTCAATACTTTATTCTTTAGCGTACGGGTTCCATATTAAGTTTAAACATCCGAAAAGAAAGTTATAAATCCTTCACGGAGACAAAACTAGTAAACTGTTGCATTCCTCGTGAAATCTGCTTATTATTATATTGAAAACCCAAATTGTTTTTAATTCGCAAGGCCAATCGTAGAGCAAATGGTGTCTAAACAAAACTATAATTTCAGGATTTTGGTCATCTCTTCTTGAAGCAGAAAATACTTTGTTATTTTTAAAAGTATTGGAAGGTAATCGGTAAGTATTATTTCGTTTACTTATTAGAATTTCTGGAAAATAAATATTTAATCAAAAAGAATCCTACTTACAAAATATATCTGCGTACAGCCGTCGTAATTCTTCAATCTCATACTTTTAATATAAATTTTACTCACTCCTTTCATTACAACACTTGCAATTTGATTTCTTGAACTTACACCTACATTTAAAATTTCTCATTGCTATTGTTTTAAAAGTCTTTAGAACATCCTTCATCGCTTCTGTTTGGTGTTTTCACCATCGTTTTGCTGCCTTTTCTACACTAAACCACAAATTTTTATTTTTTGACTTTCTCTCCATGTTATTAAAATAAATAGAGTCCCAAATCCAAAGTCAAAGCCTCTGGCTCTTGTTATAGATTTAGCTACTCTTCTGGCTTTCATCGATATTCACTAGATTAAACGTTTATTACCATCCCTATCTGAAAGAGACATGTAACCTATATGGAATTTCACCTCTAACTTTACCAAATGATACATCAGCATACACATCTCATAGTTTTTCCTTTAACTTTAACTCTTTACTCCAACCATTTTAACAATATTAATATTCCATCATTGGTTGCTTTTCTTGAAATCCCTGCTTAAATAACTCTGGTCTCTTTTTTTTTTTTTTGGAACACCCACTCACTGTAACTGACTAGCCACCAAAGTATAAACGTTTAAGGTAATGAACACGAAATAGCATACTTGGCTGCCGTAAATTATGACGAAGGTTGCTACTTCCCAAATTCAAATAAACGAAGAAACATGACTGTTATATGATCGTGGCGATTTTCAACTATTTTTGAAAAGTTGCAAGATTTAATCAAATGACCAATCACAGACTTGAAGTTGATTGAAACTGTCTACTTCATTGAACTCACAAAATACCGTTAGCCAGATAACGACTTCATTACCACATATTTTTGTTAAAAAATTCCAAATATTACTTTTGTCGTAATATTTTAATACTTTGTAACCAATAATCTGAATTCTGCCAGTTTCTTTTTTTTTTTAATATTCTCATTCCCGTAACTCTCTTCAGACTCTTGATTCAAATATATCGTACCATTCTCTTGTCGCATATTAATTTATATATTTAATTAAAATAATTTTTTTGTTCTTCTATTTTTACCAATCTTTTCATAATTCTTTTCAAGAAATTCACCCCCTCTCCTTTTCTCTAATGAAAGTCATTTACTAAGTACAAATAACACCCATCAACTTCCACCTTTAAAATCTTCCAGTAAAGAAATGTTCAGCAGCAGTCGCTACTACGATAAAAGAGGGATGCATTTAGACACATAAATTTCGTAAATTTACCGATACAAAAAGGATGCATTCACATACAAATTTCATAACTACTACTTTTATGTTATCAGTCTAAGTGCCGACTTTAAAAAAAAAAAAAAAAAAAAAAAAAAAATACGAATGTTTTCGTATCTCCCATTTATAAAGCTTTAGCTTTTCAGTGATGTATTCTCAGGTAGATTTTCTATCACTTTTGTTCATGAAACGTATCCCATCAGCAGGAGGGAAATCTTCGTTGCCTCTGGGATGGAAAATAATTACCTTCAATTAATTGTAGTTTTGGTTAAATTTTCATTACCTTCATCTTTTCGGTTGATACTAAAGCAAATTTTAGTAATTTTGTAATAAATCTCCCAGTGCAACCTGCGTGTTCAGTTTAAAAGCTTTTGCTATACCTCTCTCCAGTTTATATACTTCCTCCCGCATCCAACTCCTATTAGTAAGTGGTATCTTTCCACAATACTGACAACGAGAGTAATAATATATTCTGCGTAGGTACTAACCCTCTTCCTGCACTTTAATTTTCTGGGTATCACTTTTGCAGGACGTCCTTCAGGAACAGCAATTAAATAATAGGAGGGAAGGAAACTCGTATCCATCATCTGATACATATTGACCGTTCTTAATGAAAAATAAAAACAACTGGAATTCTTCTTGAAACTGGTCATAACTGGATCGCACTTTGAGACCTTCCCACTACTAATGCTCCCTCTAACAGTAAAATAGTACCTTTGCAGTCTTGCTGATCCACTACTACTTACTGGTCGATTTAAAGAACCTTGCTTACGTGCTACATTATCCGTTTCTCCTCCCAAACTCCTCGACGAACGCATGTTAAAAATTGAAGCGGGGAAAAGCACTTCGTACTGGTGAAGTTTTTTTGGTAAAGGTTTCAACGGGCTTGAGAGAATTAGATACATGAAGAGATGTGAAAGGGGTCCTGACTGAGTAATATAATGTTCTGCAACATCCGAAACGATGAAGATACCTCTGCAAAAAGAGTAGAGTTTTTGAAGTAAATGATATTCTCCCACCAAGGTTGCTAACAAGTTCTTTAAATGGACTACACAAGGGTGAAGAAACCTACTTTAGCAATGTTGGGGTACTACTACTTTTACTTTTCTGAAATGATTCAAAAAAGTAAAATCTCAAAACCTTCACATTTGTGCTTATTGTTAAAAAGGATTTATGAAATTTTACGTTTGGCAACATTGCAATATCAATTCAATTAGAAATTTTAATATATTTTATTTCACTTTTATCTTTTCTTCTCTTCTTAAAAAGGAGCGAACAAAAAAGATATACATACATATATATATACTATTTTATTTCGTCAATATGACTTTAGATAAAATTAGCAGCATAAAATGCTGCAAAACTGTAGTTCCCAAAATAGGAAATAATTAAAATAGAAGAATAAAGAGAAATAATACCTAGAATAATGCTTATCTTTTGAAAAAAGACATTCAAACATTTCTAAAGAAAAGATATTTCTAGATAAATCGCTTGTCTTTTAAAGAAGACAATCATTTCTTGATAATTTTTCAATAATTATTCTCTAAGTTCAATATTTTTTTTCCCATAAGTTGAATAATCTTTTCCTGTGCAAATAAAAAAAAAAAAAAAAATATTCTCAAAATCAGTTTTAAACACTGGAGAAAAAATTTTGAAGTCAAACAAGCAAAAAAAGCAGTTTGAGAATTAATTAAAATATTTTAAAGCCTTCGATAAGTTAACAATATAAATCAATTAGATTTTTACAAAACCCAATTTCAATTTATTTCTTTAGTTTAAATAAAAAAAAAAAAAAAATATATACAATTTCAATAATTTAAAATTTTCATAGGTCGTGTGTGTGTGTGTATATATATATATATATATATATCTAATATATATATATATATATATATATATATATATATATATATATATATATATATATATATATATATATATATATATATATATATATATATATATATATATATATATATATATATATATATATATATATATATATATATATATATATATATATATATATATATATATATATATATATACTATGCTGCAGAAATACAATAAAATTCAAGAAGTTGAGAATGTAAGCATAGCAATTACGAAGAGAAAGTATTCACAAGTAATCCATCGTCATTTATTAAAACAAAAATGCAACAGGTTTTTTTTCAGCCTCGGTAAAAATGATTTGCAATAATTTATAAATGGTTTCTCAACATACGAAAAATGTACAAAAGTGCACAAAATAACAAATTTATTTAATAAATTAATACATAATACACTTGGCATCAATCTCTAGTTCCCTGCTTTTGTATATTTGTTAATAACAGAAATCAAATATTCATTATTTCTCAGGAGTGATTTTTAACTCTAAACTGAAAGTTGTGATACTGTGTCCTGATCTTGGTCTGATTCTCTCTCCTTTTCATCTAAAGTTTGAGAACGCGCAGCAGCCACCCTGTACTCCAACGAATTATGAAGCAAAAGTAATATCCTTAGGGCTTCCCTGTTATATATATATATATATATATATATATATATATATATATATATATATATATATATATATATATATATATATATATATATATATATATATATATATATATATATATATATATATATATATATATATATATATATATATATATATATATATATATATATATATATATATATATATATATATATATATATATATATATTTTTTTTTTTTTTTTTTTTTATTTTTATAATTAAAATGACTAATATTGTACCCAATTAAACACTTACCATTACTAAGTAAATTTTTGGTTGCCCATCAACGTCAGTAGCTGTAAAGCGAACGCTTTTGTCATTCGGTTTCTCAATGGACATTTCAGCCCAAATCTATATATATATATATATATATATATATATATAATATATATATATATATATATATATATATATATATATATATATATATATATATATATATATATATATATATATATATATATATATATATATATATATATATATATATATATATATATATATATATATATATATATATATATATATATATATATATATATATATATATATATATATATATATACTGAAATAATAAGATGGGCAATGGTAGTGAAAAATAATTATTTACTTTAGCATTCAGCATAACTGTAAGAGTTCCTTGCGTCCTTATGACTAATCGAGAGTGAAGTTCATCACGAATTTCACGATCATTTAAACGAAGAATTCCTCGTCCTCTTTCTTGCCATGATCCGCTGCTCCATCCATATAATTTGCAATTCATCTATATATATAAATATTGAGGCATATTAGTGAATATAAAAACGCTCAATCAAATAAGTACGCAGCAATATTAAACATTTAAAAAAGTAATATTATTATTATTATTATTCTTACTTGAATAACATTTCTTTCCCCTTCTTCTCCTGTAATGACTTGAACTTCTTCATATTTTGTTTTAAGACTTTCCTCCTTCATGGAGAATTCTCTTGAGGACTCCGAGAGACTTTTTGAACCTTCAGCAGCAGCCGATGTTGCCGCTATGCTATTCGCAGCTGCTGTGAAGAGATTGTGTCCAGATGTAGGAGATGACGGATTTGTTTCTCCATTGGAAAAAATTGCTGAAGAGCTCGGAGAAACGCCCTGAAATTCGTTGTTAAATATCAATGGTTAATAATTATGTTTTGTTTTATGGAATCTATAAAAGAAAGCAATAATAATTAGAAGTAAAATTTAAATATTAATTTTAAATTTTTTTTTACAAGCTTTTCCTATTGGCACTAATCAAAGAAAACATTCCACACATAATAATAATAATAAAAATAATAATAATAATAATAATTTAATTTTATATGTATGGAACACAACAGTAATAGTATTGTATTTTTTTTTTTTTTAAATCTTTCTTTGGGAGTTTTTAGATCATAAATTGCAATGAATCACTACACAAAAATTTAAGTAAAATATTTCCAGAGTTTAGATTTTAGAGTTCTGTTAAATATTTCTACTCCTTGAGCAAACAAATAACAATTAAGATTATCTTTAAATATTAATCACTACTTGCTTCTCTAATTTCTAAGTCTCTCTTCTTCCACCACCATAAAACAAATGTCTTTAAAACAGCGATTGTTTGTCAATCTTTACTCTATGTCCCACTTCGACATGTCAAAATAATAATATACAAAAAAAAAAAAAAGTTGAAAAGGAAAATAATGATGTTCATCGTGGCTCAAACGGTAGAGTGATTAACTCACGTGATTGAGGGCGCTAATTCGATCCCAGTTGGGATACTACATATATACTACCTAGAAAAGTTCCTCTCCTCGAATAGGACAATGCCCGTAAGATGTGAACTTTTTATTTAAAAAAAAAAAAAAAATATTTAAGAATTTTATCAAAATATTCGAGTTTTATTAAAAAATACCATTTTAAATTTATATCATCTAAATTTAAGACACTGAATTTTTCAAAGTTTGTCATTTAAACTCCTTAAACATATTTGACTTCAAAAGGTCTTTATTTTCAGACTCTTAGTTTCATCTCTTCGTTATATCCAGTCGATCTTGTTTTCTGAAGTTTTTTACAACAATAAAACTACATTCCACTAAGTAAAGAAGATAGGAATGGTAACTAACTCTCTTGCCCAATTGGTTAAAATTGGTACTTAGTTTCTATATCGTCATAGAATTACATTCTGGTCCCTTTTACTTTGAATATAGTTTTGGCAGACTCATCATTCATTATTTCATACAGTTCTTAATATTTCATTTCGACTGGAATGGCTGAGTTGACCAAAATGAAAAACTACAAACTTTTTTTTTTAATTTTAAATCTAATTTACATCACAGACCAGAATTTTAAAAGATTCACAATGACGAATGCTGCCACGTCAGTTACCTCATATTTATCCAAAAATTTAGTAATTTCTTTCTGAAATTTTTACATTTCTTGCAATTTTATCCGTTTAAATCGTTTAAAAAGATGCTCATACTTATGTTTATAACCTTATTACCGACTCTCTCATTTAAAGCAAGTTGAAATATTTTTTGCAACTGATTTTTTTGTGAATAAAAATGGGCACAAGAATCACTCCTGTATGGTCACTCTTAAATAGTTTTAAACTGAAATTTTTCTTCTCCACCATTATAAGAAGAATCTGCAAAACAAGATATAACTTTTCCGTACATATTTTCAACCAAATAGTTTATTGTAAATATACATAAGAAACTGGTAGTAGTGATGTTTTCTAATGATTCTAAACCCATTACAGAAAAATCTTCATGACCAATATCTCTCAACATTATCAACAAAAGACCTCACTATCTCTTCTAGCATATTTATTCAGCAGCATAGGTGAATCTTCTCTATTTTACAATAAATTAACATGACATTTCTTTTCGTCTCATCTATTCTGTTACAAACGATATCCTTCCTCATGGCACGACTGCCATCGTGGTCATCCATCTCTAAAACTGTACTCAGAAATATTTAAATTAATCGTTTAATTAAACCCTCTCCTATATTATCATTCTTTCAAGTTTTTGCTATAATGACAAATTTCATAACTAGTTTCAAGGATACAATAACTGAATGTTGATCAATTTTCAAACATCTCCTTTATTTATTCAATTACATTCCAATTTTGAATTTTGTTGCCTTCAAATATGTTTTGAGGCTGTCAAGTTTTAGTTATTCATTTCATTTTAACACTATTTACTTTAAGCAGAGGGTAAATCTCTGTAAAGAAATTAAAAAAAAAAAAAAAATGTGAACTTTGTACATGGGGTGGTTTTTATTAACATACGAAAAAAAAAAAAACGTTGCGTATTTCGTTGCTACAACACCTCATGATAAGTTAACTAATCCGAATCTTATTGGTCAATGTCAATAAAAATTTTGAATAAGAAAAAAACAAGCAACAAGACAACAAGTTTTGAGTCATGGAACGTTTCAAGCTTTAAGACCTTGATACAAATAAACATACTTTTCTTTTTGTATCATTTTTAAACTGATCTCTCCCTTTTCCTTATAAGGCATCAACATCATACTTAGAATTATTTAGCAATATATATATATATATATATATATATATATATATATATATATATATATATATATATATATATATATATATATATATATATATATATATATATATATATATATATATATATATATATATATATATATATATATATATATATATATA
>SEYY01000204.1:45000-65000 GCA_009176605.1 Armadillidium nasatum
TAAACTTCATTCAAGAGGCAATTATCTTTCTACAGGAATTATCAGTTTTCTTTCATGCACTATTTTGGTATCGGCCTTTTTACCGATATCGATTCTTAAATTTTTTTTATATAAATAAAATTTACCGATACCGATACTTGACTCCATATATATATATATATATATATATATATATATATATATATATATATATATATATATATATATATATATATATATATATATATATATATATATATATATATATATATATATATATATATATATATATATATATATATATATCCCAGACAAAATTAAAGCATCACTTGCATTTATAGCAAAATTACACCATAACATGGTTGTACTACGTGTAATGTTCTGTTGTTACATATTGTAGAAAATCATTTACCTTCCGAAGTTGTCTTTTGCATGAATTTGAAAATTTTAAAAAAAATAATAATAATAATTAAGAAGACCACAACAATGGGAAATTTCAGTGTAGAGTAAAATTGAATAAACTGCCAAGAAATAACATAACCTCTAATTAATAATGGATAGTACCTCCTCTGACTCTCCGTACCTTCTCCAACTGTTCCGAAATTGATGACACGATCTTGGTGAAATCGTCTTGGGGCATGTTCTCTCATTCTTCCGTCAACGAGTCAATTAGCTCTGAGTATAGACAGAGCACGTGTGCAGGCTCTGTTACCCGACTGTCCAACCTATTTCAAACATGCTTTACGGGATTCAAGTCTTGGATTTTCGCAGGATGGGGCAGGAGGTGGATTTCCAAAACCTCGAGCTACAGTTCGACGTCCTCTGCAGTGTGAATTCTGGTACTGAAATGGAGTACTCCGATGAAAGATGAGAAAGTACTCCATATTCCTGAAGGATGTAATACCATGGCATAACTGTAGGGCGATTGACTGACTTAAGTGCTTGGGTTACCATCCCTTGCTCAGATCCTAGGAAGAAATTTGCTAGAAAGTTTCCCTTCTTGAATAAGACAATGCCAGTGGTGTGAATTTATTATTTTTATAAAAAATCCTGTCATTAAAGTCTCCCTTGCCAGTATGTGCAACTCTGAGTGGACTACTATAAAATATATGCCAGCTCACACTGTCACTGAACACCTCTGAAGGAGAATCCGGAGAAATGTTCCAGAGACAAAGCGTTCTCCTGGACGTCTTTACACTCGCTAACGTCCGCCTGGTACACGTTGTTCGAGTAAAGATTATCAGCTAAGAGTATATTATTCCATTATCCAGTTTTTATAGTTCTATGCAAAATGCAATCCGACAACATGTTGCACTAAGAGAAGATGACTGGTCTCAGGTGGTCTAGCAGTCATTCGCGCCTCATGCAATCTTTAAACTTCATGGGCAGAAATAGTTATGTATATGACTCTTCGAAGCAGGTTTTGTAACCAATCGTTAATTTGGAATCAATCAAGAAAAACTATCAGATGGAGAAATGTATCATCTCTCACCGACATAGCCCTTGGGAGACAATAACCTTTTTTTTTTTTTTTTACAATTGATTTAGGGCTCTAACCTTGTCTTTTACAATTACTGTCAGTTTCCATGAGCCGGGGGAGGATCCAATACACTTCCCAATCACAGAGATCATTATCTCTTGGGAGACCTGTTTCCAATAGTGTGATCACCTTGATCGCAGGATCCTCTTCTTTTGTATGGGTCTGTACAATCTTCAAGCACTCTAGGCCAAATGAAAATATTGACATTGCAATTTGCACACTAGTGTATCTAATGAATCGTTTGGAATTTGATATTACATAGGACAAAATACTAGTTTGAGTGGTATTTTCTTGAAGTGAGCAATGCATGTGATGCATATTGGTTGTTCTGTTTAAATCTACTTGTGTTTATTCCATTTGGATCACTATAAATTCAATTCAAACTAAAATACAACTTTCTGATAAGAAATTTCATGTGATGCATTAATTTTGTCCGGGCTATATATATATATATATATATATATATATATATATATATATATATATATATATATATATATATATATATATATATATATATATATATATATATATATATATATATATATATATATATATATATATATATATATATATATATATATATATATATATATATATATATATATATATATATATGAGATAATTTGAAATTCCAGCTACTCGTTCCAATGATTGAATAACGATGGTTTATGAATAACTATCAGTTTCATTTTAAACAATGACTTGTTTATTTTCGGGCTCACACTTACTTTTTGTAAAGTAATAATAAATAAATCAGTAACGCTAATATTAAAACCCAAAATAGTGAATGTAAAAGATGACAATGCAATTTTTAAACAAATATTACCCTTCTTTATTCTAGAATAATAAGACAAATATATTAATGTAAAAATTACATAATTTTACTAGTGAAAGGAGTATACCGCTTGCATAAGAATTTAATGTTCATATTTCACATTTAATAATTTGAATATATAATAATTATTATTATTATTAATGGTAAGTAAAAAAATAATAATAATAAATGAAGTTAGCAGAATATTTATAAAATATACACCTAACAGGGTACACGGCTGCATCCACCACTACACCCAATACCATGGGATCAACAGGCGCTACCGATATTGGAGCTATAGAACATGGTGTAAGATCAGAGCACTACAGAAACCCAAAGCATGTAGATATTAACAACATGAAGCGTAACATGTCAATAGCCAAAGGTTTTATGGACGTGAGTCTTCTCATCGCAAATGCAAGTCAACTCAAACATGTTCTCCTGGTTGGTACTGAAAGCTTCACAACTACTGCATATCATCTTATTTTATTTGGAATATCTCTCAGCTTAATATTGCAAGTACGTTATACACTATATATATATATATATATATATATATATATATATATATATATATATATATATATATATATATATATATATATATATATATATATATATATATATATATATATATATATATATATATATATATATATATATATATATATATATATTATACTATAACAAAAAAAAACTAGAAAAATCATAAACCTTTCTATGATTTCTTTTCCAGGTTGTTACTGGAATTATGCTCATTGTTAAAGAGAGATTCGATATCAACATAGAAGATCATCAGCATTCAGCAAATCTATATAACAACATAACAATTGCATTAATTTTCGCCACTCTTCTCATTAACGTTTTTATTAGTAGCTTCGGTGTTGGTACCAAAGTAAAAGTACCTTACAATCCTTACGATCAAAACATAAAAGGACAACAATCAACAGTTAGTTAGTGACTTAAAAGAAGTCATTCTTTCTGACTTTATCTTTATAATATGGGGTAGTTAACTAGATTTTTGTTCATATATATATATATATATATATATATATATATATATATATATATATATATATATATATATATATATATATATATATATATATATATATATATATATATATATATATATATATATATATATATATATATTAAAAGCTTTTCAAATAGAATATTAAGCAACCGCCTAAAATAATGAAATTACTCAGTAAATATTAACGATTATTAATTAATTATTTGCCTGAATAATTATAGCTTTTGGATTTCTTCCACTATATTGTTTAAAAAAAAAATTCCTTAATTAAATCTAATGTAAATTGTATCAATAAAGAATATTGTAAATTTTTGCTTTTCTACACTATTACCATTACAAAAATTCTTACATTACTGAGAAGTAACAATAAACTGATAGTTTACTTCATACCAGTGAAAGAGAGTGAGTTTCTCTCTCTCGATTATTTTTTGGGTTAGATGAGAAAAAGCATGCAATTTATGCAGACAAAAGTGTAATATCAGTACACTCAAGCACCATACAAAGCTTAAAATATTAAAAAGTATCGTGTAGGAACATCTTTAGATATTTCTTAATATGAAACAAATAAAACAAACTAACACGCCCCCTAGAACATGAAATACATTAACACTAAATTCCAATAAAGGATAGCTGAAGTTCTTATCTCTTACATCATCATCTTCTTTCATGTTCTAACATTTACAACTAAAAGTATCATAATTCAAGTCTCATTTTACAATGATTTAAATTTTTCTCAAAATTGAAAAATAATAATGAACAAAAAATATATTTCCTACAACGAAATGTCCCACTAGATAAAACCTAGCTACATCACCATCAGTCTGAAATCAAGAAGTGAGCAAAGAGTGGTGTAATAGCAGCACCTCGGTAAAACCTTGAAAATTCCGAACAAAATCATCAGCTGGGAAGGTTTTGTTGTCTATCTCTTATAGGATTAATGAAGGTCATTTTGAAAATAATTCAGTAACATTACATGCCTAGGACGACAAAAACAGTGAGTGGTGCTACATATGCTTATCTCATCAGAAACCACTTCCTTTCTAAATTTTAAGTCAAAATACAGTTGACTTCCGCCTACAGATGTTTTGATGCAACATGACAGTGCTCGCACCCATACTTCACTGTTGCAGTCATCCTAGATTTGTCTTTTTGATGTTTCCACTATTCACCATTTTCACCAGACCTCAGTAAGTGATTTTTAGATATTTGGAACGCTCAGAGTGGCACCGGAGGGTAAGTATTTCAAGTCATATAAAAAGATGAAGCCGGCTGTGCACGAGTGTCTACGGCCAACCCAAGAAGCACTGAACATTTGTATTGCAAGTCACGGATACTACATAGAAAAATTATGTAAATGTATAAATTTTATTCTCAATAAATTGCAAAATAATAAATATATATTATATATATATATATATATATATATATATATATATATATATATATATATATATATATATATATATATATATATATATATATATATATATATATATATATATATATATATATATATAATCACCCACAAACATAAGAGTGGAGACTTCAATGTTCACCACATAGACTGACTTCAAAACTATCCATCAGATCCTAGAAGAAATATTCAATAAACTCGAAAACTTAAACAATCTAAATCTTAAAAGCCTTCCTACCATATTCTTTATCAGGCTAATCGGCTCTCTTAACTTCGGACATAATACTCTCATCACTATCACCCTGTAACCACCAAAACAAACATGAAACACCTAAATACTCCTAACTTCACAACACATCCTCATAATAATCTTATACATGACATTAAAATTAAATACACTGAAACAACAACAATAAAAAAAACTAGGAAAATTAAAAACAAAACCCCAAATTTCTTTAACACAGCTACCAATACCTTCACCAAAGCAATACAACAAAAGTATCCAACCCACAGGTACCCAAAGAGAAAACTACAATTTTTCCCTAACCCATGAAATCTGCGAAGTAATCAAATAAAGAAATGACTTGAGGCGTGAATGTCTCCATGAAACAACCTGACCTCCCAACTAGATATATATATATATATATATATATATATATATATATATATATATATATATATATATATATATATATATATATATATATATATATATATATATATATATATATATATATATATATATATATATATATATATATATATATATATATATATATATATATATCAGGTATATTTACGCCATTTTAACCATTATTTGACATACCATCTTCAATTTTCATGAAATTTTGGGACATTTGTTGGATTCAACAAGGAACTTTTTGCAGCAAATTTTTAGTCTATAGGTCTAAATATTATGTAATATTTTTAAACATTAACCTCTCAGAAGGAGGCTGATTCGGGCTTTCAGTCTTCCATCACTTACCAGTCCATAAATACGTGATACTTAAAAGTCGAAACTCTCCCATATAAATTTATTAATTTAATTTACTTTATTTTAAAAAAAAAAAAAAAAAAAAAAAAAAAAAATATATATATATATATATATATATATATATATATATATATATATATATATATATATATATATATAATATATATATATATATAAAAAATATAAAAAAAAAAAAAAAAAATTTTTTTTTTATTTTTTTTTTTTTTGCAAATTATCGACATAGAGGCCTAAAAATATGTGTGAAAGTTTCTTGCCTATATTTTTCCACAAAATTGAAGATGGCGGATGAAACTAGTTTATAATATATACGGCATGAAATGATATATATATATATATATATATATATATATATATATATATATATATATATATATATATATATATATATATATATATATATATATATATATATATATATATATATATATATATATATAGGATCTTCCTCGAAAGATCCCACTGACAGGACGATAGTCCTTCCTGGGGGATGAATATTATTATATATTATTATATATATATATATATATATATATATATATATATATATATATATATATATATATATATATATATATATATATATATATATATATATATATATATATATATATATATATATATGAAGAATAGGCAATAAAATAAATAAAATACTATAATATAAAAAGTTTTGTTTTATCATAACATTACAAGCATTTCATTGAAAAAGTTAAAATGCGGCATTTTTCTGTCTTACATTACGCCAATATTAGTATAAGAAAAAAAAAGTACAGGACTTGAATCAACAGAATATCATATTTAGGGTACTAATTTTCATACTTACAGAAACTCTGTTCTCCAAATTTTGCCCAAAAATGAAACCAGCGTTGCCAACCTTTGATGAAAGTGGGGGAGTTGAACCAACACCATTCACTCGAGAATTACTACGGAAAGAAAGAAATTAATATTATTATTTTTATTGCTTTAATATATTTACTTTCATTTGTTCAACAACAGTAGTAATATAGAATATTTGGATTGACTTGATCAGTAAGAGCAGCATTATAGTTAAGAGCAGGACTGGCAGTGGCTGCAATTCATCAAAAATAGAGAAAACTAAGTTTAAAGTTTAAGGTCATATCTTGATACCTAAATTGACTAGTATGAGTACAAGTTACCTCTTAATGATATTTTTATTAAAAAAAATATTCATTCTATTTAGTATTTACTATAAGAATTTTTGTTTAGTATAACGCCAAATATGTAACTATTTCCTGATTTTGTAAAAAGAAAGTTAACCCAATCATAACCAGTATTGTGAAGACGATATTCAAATTCATTAAATCTACTTTTAAATATAAGAAGCTGAATACATGTCCTCTGAAATCAGGCTTCAGTCCAGCTAAAATACTTTTTTAGCATATGAAGAAGAGAATAAATAACATCAATCTTAAATTAATAGTATTAAGAAAAAACTTTCCATTCCAAACTTTACATATATTTCAACTTTGGGTGATACATATCTAGCCACTAACAAAGAAAAATAGTTTGTAAGATGCTAAAATCAAATTGCAATATGACTAGAAATATCTTGTGTCTAATGTAAAAAATTCTTGTAACATGAATAAAACACAAAAGAAACACACTTCTCTATGAGAAAGACTTTCATAAAACCTGTGACTCAAAGTTACTCGAGAATTTTACTAACTAATTGATATATATATATATATATATATATATATATATATATATATATATATATATATATATATATATATATATATATATATATATATATATATATATATATATATATATATATATATATATATATATATATATATATATATATATATATTCTTACCTCTCTTCTGAGCGAGGTGATTCCTTATTTGAACTATTGCTCAAAGGTACAAATGTAGGTATAGCTGTAGTAGGGGAATCTTTTTGTGTCTCTGAACTGGAAACATTTTTTTCTGGTGTGGAAGGTAAGACTGACGAAGAGCAAGCTTCTTTCTTCTCTGCTGCAGAGTTTGTGTCATCCTTTTCAGGGCTTTTGCTTGCTTCTGCAGGACTCTCTTTCACACTAGGGTTTTCCTCAGACGTTGAAACGCGAACTCTCTTAGCATCTGGTCCGTCATCATTACTAGATGATGATGATGATGATGTGCTATCAACTTCAAAATAAGAAGAGAGATTTGTAAATAAAGTCAAGAAATAATGGTAATTTTATTTCTATGATGAATCGCATTTAATTCTACTGTATTGAAACTGTGAAGATAAAATACATTTAAAAAGGCCTAATACCACTTTTGTTCAATAAAATACCAATCAACTAAATTTTTTACTAAAATAGACATGCCTATTACTGTATAGAGAAGCCACCATTTTGAACATCGATATCATACATAATACATTTAAAGGTATGGGACACAAACATCTGTGCACGTGGGTAGAGTTTATTCTTTCACTTATTACTGATTTTGATTTCAATATATCGGCTGTGATATATCAATATTCAAAATGGCAGCAACAGTGTACTATTATAAGAATGTCTTTTTATAGTTCAATTTTTTTTAGGTTTTTGATGTAAAGTACAAAGATGGTCTTCGGTGTTTCATTAGATTTTATTTAATTTAATTTCAATATATTTTAATTTTACAGTTTCAATAAGGAAGTAATAAAATGATATTCACTGTAACAATAAAAATACCAAAATAAATATAAAACTAAACAATAAAATTAAATAGTAAATATGAAAATTAAAATTATATTATTGTACTTAAAGGAGCATAAAATTGAACTATTAAATATTATAATCCTAAAACACTTTCAACAACAGATGTGAAACTTACGTTTTGAAGCTGGCCTTTTAGAAGATACCGGTGAAGTAGAAAGAGTATTCCCTAAAACAGGAGGCTTTAATTTAAAAGTTGGTTTAGGTGCTTCATGCAAAGGAACAACAATTGTAGGAGTAGTGGAATTTTTCAAGTCTTTTCCTTGTGCTGCAGAACTTGTTGAACTATATTTCCCAAACACTAACATATATATATATATATATATATATATATATATATATATATATATATATATATATATATATATATATATATATATATATATATATATATATATATATATATATATATATATATATATATATAAACAAACTAATATTAGGGGAAAACGCTCACTAAAATTTTGGAGAAAAGTTTTATTTTGTATTATAGTATTTTAATTTCATAAATTATTACTTAGAATCTAATCATTTTAATCAACAGGCATAGAGATCTTGCTTAGTAAATTTCTTCATGTATATTGTAATACTCCATAAACTCTAAGGATGTCTAGTGTGTCTTTTCTACCACTGGTGATAATTCTTCTTCATATTATATTTATGTATATTACTTAATATACTCTAGAGGACTACAATTCTTTAATATATAGAAGAGGATCTTCACTTTAAAAAGGATAATTTGCTCTCAGCTCGTAACAATAGTAAATGTACCTTTAATAAAATGGAAACTATAACTATAATGATACATTTGAATCTAAGCTTCAAGCAGCTTACATGAAGGTCTAAAAATGAAATCAATTATTGTTTAAAAATTCATTCTGGTTCTAAACTACTTACAATACAATACTATTTAAAAACATGGTTATTTGTATGTAAATGATAACTTTCTTCAAATTTATTTCAACAATTTTCAAATTTCAATGTTTACTATGTTATAAAGATGCTTGAAGTATCAGAAAATGTTCTTACTTCAATTCCAACTTCTCTGATACATTTATACCAAATAACTGTAATAATCAAGTTAATATTACATATAATTAATCAGGAATACATAACATTTGAACTATACTTCTGGATATTTGCAGTGCTTTAATTCTAATTTCAAAGTGTCATCTATTATATTTTTGAAATTTTTTCAATTCATCTTATTATATATATATATATATATATATATATATATATATATATATATATATATATATATATATATATATATATATATATATATATATATATATATATATATATATATATATATATATATATATATATATATATATATGGTATTTGAAGATCTTTTAAAAGTTACAATATAGCGCGAGTCATAAAATGCAAGCAAAGGTTTCTGAAATTTTTTTCATTCAACATAAAAACAAATGTACTATTCTCCATTTTTCTAGGTGCAATCTTAATCTTACTACTACAATGCCTAACTTTTTCTCCTTTCTATACCTGAGAAAATGTTGTACTTAATAACCTGAAATAATAAAGAAAACTTCAAGGGGTTTTCAGTTCCTCAGTGTGTCTCTAAAGAAAGCTTTATTACTGCAACTCTTTAGGGGTGAGGAACCTTTTGGTGGTGCCAAGCAAAAATAAAATAAAATTTTTCCTTGCAGGCAAAACAAAATTAGATACTGAATTGTATCATCAAATTTTTGACATTTAGTTTAAAAATGTTTTTCTTGTCTCTGTATGTTCAAACGAATATCTGATAAATATTAATAAAAGATTGAAATTAGTTAATAATGAACTATATATATATATATATATATATATATATATATATATATATATATATATATATATATATATATATATATATATATATATATATATATATATATATATATATATATATATATATATATATATATATATATATATATATATATATATATATATATATATATATATATATATATTCTTATTTGTAAAATAGAATTTTTTTTAAAAAAATTTAAAGAAATTAAAAAAAAAATCAAAGATTTTCAAAACTGTCTATGAGAAAAAAAAAATATCAGCCGCATAGGTAATACTAATTGTGGTTAAATTTTTAAAGAAAATATGCATCACTTTCAATAAATAATTTTTTCAAAATATTTTAAAATTTTCTTTACTTTCATCTTTATATTCTAAAATGCCAATGTTCATGTCAATGATTACAGTTTAAAGCTGGGAATGCAAGGAGTAAAAAGAGAGAAACTTCAAATATTTAGTCTTCACATTTTAAAGTTTCTTTTCATTATCTTATATATATTCTTCTATATTATCTTATTCAAATTCGAAATTTGTTTGTTAATGTAACATATCTCTATAACAACTTTTCTCCACATCCACTCCTTTTAAGGTTCATTTTTCAGACTTATTATTTAAGATGAAATAATCAAATAAAAAAAGCCTCTCTAATTATGGAATACTGTAAATTTGTTAATGGCTTTAATTTACTGGTGTGGAAACATTCAGCAATGAAGAAAAAATTATTGAGGGTTGAGTTGAATATCTCCTTTTCCAGTCTCATTTCTTTCCATATGAACCATATGGCATATATAAAGTCTTTAATTTTAATAAAACTCCAATATATTTTCTATTTTGCAAATCTTTCATTTATTATGTAATGAATTTGATCTGTAAAACCTCTAAGCACTTACTTAGCATCTATGACGAACCTTGCAATATAATTTTAAATTCAAAAGTTTATGGTGTTTGGTACATAATTACCCTTTAATTATATAATTTGCCTCCTCGTTACCTTGGTGCTATTGTGTAAATTGATCAGTAGTGTGAATTATTAAATGTGTAAATTACAAAATTTGCTTTAGCTCCGGTTTCACTCATTGGCAGATGTGGCTCCAGCTACAGAGCCAATGGCAGATGTGGCTCCAGCTCTGTCTTTGGCTTAAAGATTTTCCTAATTCTTATACAGTTGTACTTAGGTATTAATGCCACCCAGGAACATCAGCATAAATACAGTTCTGTAGCAATGGGAGTCAAAACCTCATTCTTTTATAATAGTTTTGAGCTGGGCACAAATTTGCCCACACAATACAAGTTCCATTTTTTTTTTATTTTTTTTTCCCCCCCCCCCCAAATCAATTCAACCAAATTTATAAAACAAAATGTACTCTTCATCAAAAGATATAAACAATAATTTTAAATATTTTCAAAATGATTTTTTTTTTTTTAGAAACAGTATGGCTTCAATTAGATCCTCTTTCATTGAGGCTCGTAAGTTTGACTGAATTATTCAAAGGGCTGAAAATAGGCCTTCCACACTAACTTGTGTTGTTTGCATTGAAATTACTGTATAAGCAACATTCTGATTTATTTTTAATTTCAAGTAAAAATTTAGCAATATGAGATCCTCATTTACTATTTTTTCTTCAGTCCAACAGTGTTTGGCTTTAAGATAAAGGAACTTCAAAGCTGCTTCATCCTCAAAATTTAAAGAGGATGATGAAGATGAAGGTTGGTTTACATGAAGTTCATTAATTATGTTCAGTGATTGGCATTTTTTACTCCCTTCTTTTTGAGTTGCTGATTATTTTGAAGTATTATATTGCTCCATTTGAATTGCTATATTAATCAATGTTATCTTTCCTCTCCTGAGCTGTACATCATTCAGCATAATATGGTACATAAGATCAATGTAGATTACATCAAGTAATACTTCATTATTAAGAACTTTCTCTCTTTTTTTCATTGAATCTTAAATTGCATCTGCAATTGTTCCACCTATTTGAGAAAATATCAACATAAGTTTGTGCCACTCTTTATAAAAGAAGCCAGGAGTTAACTCAGTTGCTTGTAATCTTTTAGTCACTAAGAATGGATCACAAAGGATTGCTTCAAGCCTTTCTACTTCACACCACTGAAAATCAGTCATTGTTATGTCTGGATGAGCCATGTCAATTAATGTATTCTTTAGTTCTAAAAAGCACTCAATCATTAGGTAAGTATTGCCCCACCTTTGTCAAAGATAGCAACTTTTCCTCCTTTATGTTTTAATATAGCTTCAACTTTTGGTGTTTGTGCAGTCACAACAATTTGATGCACATTAGCTATAAAAGTATGGACATGTCATCCTTTCAAACCATCTCTGATAGTGAGCTGTAATGTATGTACATCACATGGCATGTGCTATATTTTTAAAGCAGTGAAAGCAGATTCCATATCTTCATTTAATTGTTTCTAAACCACCTTCACAATTTTCTGGGTCAGTGATACAAATTTTTGATTCATAATCTAAATTTGTATTATCTATTTCTGAGGGGTCGACATTGAGTTTATCTATTGCACTTATCATGTTGGATGCATTATCAGTTACAACTTGCTCTTTAGTAAGTTCAAACTCTCTGAGAACTTCTCCAACTAGATTTCTTATAAATTCTGATGTATGTTGTACTTGCGTTTCTCAAATGCTAAAGTACATGTTGTTATGTCATTATTTGAGTTTGTTAATTGGACATTTATTGAAAATAGTACAAGAATCTATTTTTAGAAAATAAAAATTTCCAATGGAGCATTTGTTTCAGCACTTTTTGTCTAATTCTCCATTTAATCTAGTAAATGCTGGAGTGGAAAAGAATTTAAAGGGCACTTCTTCATTTACAACCATTTGGATAATAGGAGTTTTAAATTTTTCATTGATATCGTCACCTTTTGACTTGTTACAAATCTTGAAATAGAAGGTTGTATACATGAAGTGTTTTGGGTAACTGTAACTAGTGTAACCTTACTTTGGCTTTCTTCTACTATTTTAAAAATTTCAGGATGTTGCTTTTGCAAATGGCATCTTAAATTAAATGTGTTAGACTTATTTTCAATCCACAGATGACTTCATCTTTTGTAACTTGCCAAAGCAAAATATTTTCTTCAATTCCACTCTTTTTTTTTTTTTTTTGTTGAAATATTTCGATACTGATGATTTATTTCATTTGCCTGTGAAAATTTCAAAGAAAATTATAATTATTTTATATTGCTGAATGCCTTTAGTATTACTGATAAGTGTATTAATTATTATAAATATTAGCCTGAATATATATATATATATATATATATATATATATATATATATATATATATATATATATATATATATATATATATATATATATATATATATATATATATATATAAACAAAATTTTTCACATTTCACAGTGAGAAGTAATGAATTACAATAAAAATTAAAAAGAATGAATAAGATAAAATAATGATTGCTAATACAATAACAATACATTCGGAGCTGGAGCTGCTTCCATTTTCAGTCTCCAACTCCGGCTCCACTCACAATCTTAGAAATGGCTCCTGCTCTGCCTCCAGCTCCCCAGTACTGCATCTGGTACTAGTGTTTGAATTTCTTTAAGGAATTAATAAGGCAAATATGGTTAATTAAAACTTGAAAATCAGAAAATCATTCAACCTTCAACCTTCTGTCATAGCAATTGCATTATGACTCTTAATTATACGTGCAGCAACCATGTCTTTCTGCCACCATGTCATGAGATAAACCTACAAAACTAGATGCATAAAATTTTCAATCTCTTCTTAATATTGGATAGAACATTGTTAAAATGTTTGTTTCTTTTTCTATGTTCTGCAAAATTCTCAATACTGTTCAGCACACATAGTAAATGCAATCTCCCACCTCATATAAGTTCTATTTGAAATGCCAAATTAGGTGGTATATTACTAGCTTTATAAGTGACTTCACAAAACGAAAAAAAAGAATGTATAAAATTTTACAAGTGTAAAAATAATGGAACACTAATTTTTAAAATAAATTCAAAAATATTTATTTAATATATATATATATATATATATATATATATATATATATATATATATATATATATATATATATATATATATATATATATATATATATATATATATATATATATATATATATATATATATATATATTATATATATATATGATTATAGAAAATTTCGAGACAATGACAAATACAATGAAATTAAAAATATATATTATTTTAATAAATTTAACAATTTTATAATAAATAACTAAATTTTTTCTTTTCATATATTCGTTATTCAAATGTGTAAATACATGTAATTTCAATACAGTACAATAGTTTCTTCAAAACATCGATTTTAAAAAATTTTAATATGTAAGAACATGGATAGACATGCAAAATTCTAGTTACTGAAAATATAGAGCTCTTAAAAAGTGATGCAGAAGCTATTTTTTTCTCCAGTTTCTGGGGTAATTCTTTTTCGTCTTGGAGAGTAAATGTGGCTCCTCCTACTAAGCAGCCTTTCACTCTCAACAGGGGAAGGTGGAGGAGTGAGGTATTTGTAAGGCAATATATGTAAGTTAAATTGAAAATGATGATTGAGAAAAAAAAACAATTTTGTTGATGATGATTAATTGTCCAATATATATATATATATATATATATATATATATATATATATATATATATATATATATATATATATATATATATATATATATATATATATATATATATATATATATATTGTGTAATAATGGAAAGTTATTATGGGACAAAAGTGAAAGAAATGATTATAGAATAATAATGACTCTGAAATTTAAAAATAAATATGAATAATGTTAAATGATTGATAAAATACTTCTCAAACATTCTTTAAGATGTTTTCAAATTTTTATGGCGATAGACAAGAAATTTGAAAAACTACTGTTTAAAATTTTTTTAAAAAGAAAACTATTCTCTTTTAATCTAACCACTTTCGATCCCTGAAAAAAAAGGTTATGAATTTAAATAAACTTAGCCTAATTTCTTTTAACTTTAAAATATATTATTATGAAAATGCAAAAAATGTGCTTTATTACTATTTTTTGTTGCTATTCGAAACACACAAAATTCATCTTAAATTTGTCTTCCATTCAATTCCTGAATAATTTCTGATAATTTAAAACAAAAATACATGGAATGAAAATGTAATAATAATTTACTGTCCAAATACTGATTCTTAAGATGTAAATGTTCAAATTCTCTTTAAATACTTAGGGCAAATATAGCTTTAATGTTTGGATTAAAATAAAATTGCATTAACCTATGATTTATTTCAGAATGCTCATAACTTATATACAAAATCTTATTAATATTTATAAATCTCCCCAACTAATAACTATAAGCAACTACTTAAAATCATAAACTTACACTTCTATCTATCTATCATATAAATCTCCCCAACTAATAACTATAAGCAACTACTTAAAATCATAAACTTACACTTCTATCTATCTACCCTATAACCATTAAGGAAGCTTACCAGAATTTGCCCCAAATTTTGGTGGTGCTAAAATAGGCTTTGATGGTTGCTCATTATTCTCCAAAGGCCAGCTGCTCGAAGGTGTTATTTTAAATGGGTTTGCCACTGTGGCCTTCATCGCAGGGAGTGGGCCTACTTTCGTATGGGAGGAAGACTGATTTGGTGAATCTAATGGGAGGGAACCATTCATTTTAGAAAACCCAACTTTCACACTTGCAAATAATAGTGTCCAATTAAAATATAAAATATTGTATTGTAAAAATTCAAAAACATCAAATATTATGTTGTGTTCATTAATGTGCTATCAATAATTTGAAATGAAAATATAATCCTAAGAAGATATTATTATATACTAAGAATATATAAAATAGGTCTACATGGTATATCAGTATTCATATAACAAATATGTATAGGTATGTTTATGATGTATATATATATATATATATATATATATATATATATATATATATATATATATATATATATATATATATATATATATATATATATATATATATATATATATATATATATATATATATATATATATATATATATATATATATATATATATATATATATATATATATATAGGGAAAAAAATAATATGAACACCTGACATATCACCAAATTAATTTATTAATAAAATGTTCAAACACAATTTGCATTAAGAACAACTGGGATTCTTAGTGGAATAGATCCATAGAGGGTTTGAATAGTTTCCAAAGGAATGTTATTCCCACTCCTGTACCAATACATCTGCTTCAACGATAGTGGAGGTGGAAATCTGTATCTCACTCTTTGATCCAAAATTCTCCATAAGAATTCAATTTTGTTGAGGTATGGCAATTGTGATTTCCATGAAAGATGCTTGATAATATTCCAATGCTCCTCAAACCAAGACTAAACCATTTAGGCTCTGTGTAATAAATGCAAATACATCCTGGAATATGTTAAAGAGTTTGGCTGCAATATGCTGGTCAGTGTAGTAATTTCATTGCTGAGGATGTTAAGACATTCCTTTGCAGTCATCAGGCCATTGATGGTAATGATAACCAGTAGAATTCCACATGGCAGCTCATATAATTGAGCCCATATACTTGACTGTCAGAAGCAGGTAGTCGGGATCATAAGCTTATTTTGGGATTCTCCAAATTATAAAACTGGCAATTCATTGGGAAAAATGTAAATGATTATTCAATGAACCATACCACATTCTTCCTAATCATCAGTTGTTCAGGTTTTGTGTTCACTGCTCATAATCGGTTTCTGTTATAAAGGGTTTTGAAATTGCAGCCCTTTCATGAATGTCAAATTTGTGTAGCTCTCATTCTAATGGTTTTGTCAATACAGTGCTGCTCAGGTGGGTGTTCTACTGTCAACTTTGCTGTAGGAGCTTTATGTTGTTTGGCTATAATCCTTTCAACATTCCTTCCCTGTTAACTTTGGTGTATCTTACTATTCCTCTTCACCCATGACATTTAACCATGTTTTATGCAACATTGATACTGTTGTTCATGATACAATAAACAGTTCACCTGGTTTTGTCACAGACACTCCCTCTAACTGAGCACCAACTATTTGTACTCTTTTGAAGTCTGAAAAATCACACATTTTCCAATCTTGGCTGTTTTAACCAGTTACACAGGAAAGTGAAATTGCCTATATCCTAAAGGAAAAGGACTTAACACATAAAACTGCGTAAACAGTTGCAAAGTACAAGCCTACACAGTGCTGCCAACATGAAAAATGTGTAATATTTAGCATGGTGTTCATATTATTTTGGACATTCAAAATAATATATATATATATATATATATATATATATATATATATATATATATATATATATATATATATATATATATATATATATATATATATATATATATATATATATATATATATATATATATATATATATATATATATATATATATATATATATATATATATATATATATATATATATATATATATATATATATTTTTTTTTTTTTTTTTTTTTTTTTTTTTTTTTTTTTTTTTTTTTTTAAATATAACTAAAACTCAGAAGAATTAAAGCAATAATTTTTAAAATAAGCTAGGCTATATTCTTATTTTCTAAAATTTAATACTTAAATTAGAAATGTTGATTTTTTAAACTTAAAATTTCCCATTAGCCTGATTACCATACAGGATTTTTAAAATTATCTATAAAGAGTACAATGCATTCAATATAAATATTTTAGCCCATTGATAAAAAACAACTATAATAATAATAAAAAAAAAATTTGCAATAAATATAACTTTATGCTGCTGAACAATTTAGAGTTCAAAATTACTACAACATAAAGAGCTGCTCTATTTAAGTACAAAAAGGCTAATGAAACTAAATTATGAATAATGATGATCAATTTCTAAATTAAAATATTATATTCACAAAAAAGTAGAAAAGCAAACTAATGTAAAAAATCTCAAATAACTGGAATGACAAGAGTCAAAATTGATCACACCTGATTTTAATTACCCTTCATCCAATTATGATGATAAATTGTTCTTCTTTATGATTATGTTTGAAGATTATGATTTTCATACCTACTGATATCTAAAATATTTCTTTCTTTAAATATTACCCAAAAATGAAGAAAAAAAATTCTCAAAATTTTAAAATATATTTTCACACAACTCAACTTGATAAGAAAGGTTTAAGTCAAATAAATACTGGGAAAACAAGCTACCCTGTGCATACTAATAATTATTAGTAATAGTTATCCACTACATTCTTTTTTTCACATTAGTAAAGAACTATACTTAGTTAAACATAATAAGATGGCAATTTCAAATTAAGAAAGGAACATAAATCACAAAATGTACTGATATTGAGATTCTTCAGAGTGCTATAAAAAATTTTGTACTAACTTTTTAACACTAGCTATTATATGGCAAATTTCACCCTAAAAAAAATGGAAATAATCTGCAAATTAAATGAAGATCACTGTTAAAAATACAGAATGGAAAGGGCATTAATGCTCGTAATGAAACACTAAGGAAAAGACTAAAATATGCGGTAGTTTTTCTGTAGAAGTTAAAAGAACTCAAAAGATTCCTCATGGCATTATACAGAAATTTAAAAACTTTATCTTCAAAGATCTTCTTAACCAACTTTTGAAGAATTATAGAATGCAAAGAAACAATTACCATTATGAAGTAAATAAAGTGTAGTTTATAACCTCAAGTAGTAAATAGAAGGAATAAGGAAAAAAAATTGCTTGAATATCCCTGTTGAATGACATTCATTTACAAGTCATCCCATGCATATTTTAAATACCCAAACCTTGAGAGTTGAGTGTATATGTAGAGGTGGGCTTTACATAAGTCAATTCAACCTTGGGTTGAGTAGCACAAAGATAGAAAAGATTAAGGAGGTATTATCAACATTGATGGTGAATCAAGCAATACAAGAGAGCAACCTTTTTGTTATTTGTCCATATAGTTGTATGTCACCCACTGCAGAAATCCACAATGAAGTTGTGAAACATTTCATAGAGTTTAAGTTAAAAACAAAAATAAATAAAATTCTACAAAACTGTAGGTTTACGGAATGAAAAGTTTCTATAACAATAAAAAGAACTAAAGAGAACAGGTCTGCTTGTTTCAATGGTCTCTCACTAAATGACAGCCGTTTTGTTGTCCACTCTCTTTAACTTTAAATGGATATAATGTGGAAAATATCATCTTCAGAATAGCTCTCACTTTGGCTGCATTATTGGCTTTCAGATTGCGCTGGTATCAGAAAACCAAACAAATAGGCTATTAACAGGTGCATGGTCTCTACAAGTTGTTAAAGTTCCTAACAGATTAAAAAATGGCTGTAAATGAAAATATCTTAAATCTTAAGAAGAGCATAATCAGAACATTTGAACAGCTGACTAAACTCAACTCAAGTGACAGAAATATGGATAATCAATTCCATTTCTTAAATGTCAAAAAAAAAAAATAATAAAAATAAAAATAAAAAAATAAATAAATAATAATAAAAATCATGCTTTAAATTCAACAAAACAATTCATATTAATTCATAATATAAACAATTCGTAATATTAACTGTGAATAATTTATAAAATAATATATTTAAATTGGACAGTCTTCATAAAATGACTG
>SEYY01000204.1:75000-90140 GCA_009176605.1 Armadillidium nasatum
CTTCTAGTATTAAGACACTAGCTGAACCAATTTCACAACCAGAGATAGCAAACAAAACATGTGCAACATTGCTAGATGCTTCAAGTGTATTATATATTTAATGTACACAGGCGCGCACGCACGCACACACACACATATATATATATTAGGGATGGAGCGATACCAAAATTTTTACCGATACCGATACCAAGACTTTCAAATTCACCGATACCGATACCAATTTTTAACTGTTAAAATATATATAATATTATATATATATATATATATATATATATATATATATATATATATATATATATATATATATATAATATATATATATATATATATATATATATCCGATCCAAGTAAGACTCTCTAGGGGCCTGTCAGTGGGGCCAGCACTCGCCTCCATCTGAATCTGTGAAATCCCTTGTGAATACTTTCTTTCCCCAAATACAACATCTCTCTACCACAATCACCTCCTCGCCATGCACCTTCAGCACAAGCTCCTCTCCCTCCTCCTCCTCTTCTAATTATTAACAGTTCTGTCTTTTCAACGTTCACGATCAATTCCACCTCTTTTAGCTTTTCAGCAAAACTTCTTATCACCTCTCCTAACTTTCTCTCTATCTTGGCTCCATATATATATATATATATATATATATATATATATATATATATATATATATATATATATATATATATATATATATATATATATATATATATATATATATATATATATATATATATATATATATATATATATCCTCTGGTGGGTAAAAAACCAGAAACCTACTAAATTCCACCAGAGTTGGGTCAATACAGAACCTAATCGTTAAACGACAACATGCACCCATACACGGCTCTTGAAAGTGTGCAAGCCAAAAGAAATTGGGAAAACAGAAAAAGGGAGTGTGTTCCAGACTTTACCAATTAGAGTACATATAAGATTAGGCATAGCTGTTAAGTCTGGGATCAGACAGTTGAACAGAGAAAGGATAAGACTGTGTAGAAAATCGTGTTACACAAGCGTGTTCTCAGTGGAGGAGAAAAGCAACGGAAGAGTTCAGAAGAGAAAGAGACTGGAGAGAATTAGTTAAGACGAAAAGCCAGACTCCACCTTGTTAAGGAGAGCTGTGTGAGTGGAACTACCCCAGATGTATGAGGCGTATTCCAAACAGGGGAGAACAACACCCCTATAAAGAGAAAACAATTGGATTGGCATAAAAAAAAATCATGAATGTGCAACAGAACACCCAACCTCTTAGAAGCTTGTTTAGAAAGAGAAGTAATGTGATCCTTCCAAGAAAGAAAAAGAAACTAGAGATTATTAAGGACAGATGAAGGCTTGAGTTGTGTGTTTTAGAAGATGTCATAGTTTTGTAGTAGATAGTCTCGAGTAGAGATATGGAGGAACTGAGTTTTTGAGGCATTGAAAAAGACTATGTTTTCTCTTCCTCAATTTGAAGTGCAAGAAAAATCAGAGGTCAGATATTCCAAGGCCAACATTCTAGCGTCAATTAACTGTTGCTGGGAGGGGCGCCTTTCAAACTGAAAGGAGTAATGATGGGTGAGATCATCAGCATAGGATCCGATAGGTAATGAAGTAATAGAGAGGATTATTAATTAAAAGTTTAAAAAGCTTTGGGGATAGGACACCACTATTAGCAGATTTAAAGGATGAATGGTGGTCGTCTACAACAGCAGCTATAGAACGACCAGAAAGAAAATCAAAGAAAGGATAAATTCTGAAAGAGGAAAGTTTAGAAATCAAAGCTTTGTACCAGTCCCTATCGAAGGATTCGAAATGTCCAGCGCGATAGCAAAAGATTCACCGAAATATCGTAGAGCGGAAGACCAAGAGTCAGAGAGAATAGAAAGAGATCACCAGTAGAGCGTTTCTTTTGGAAGTCATACTAGCGATCAGAGATAAGATTTGAAGAATTGAGATGCTTCTAATTGAGATTCGAAAACTTTAACAAGAACGGAGGTTAAAGAATGTGACAGCAGTTGGAGGGTCGAGAGGGGTTCCCTTTCTTCGGCACAGGCTGAATGAGCTCACGTTTCCAGCAAGAAGGGAATGTTGAAGCAAAAAGACAGAGACGAAGTAGTTTACCAAATCAGGGTACAAGCCCAGAATCACAAGTTTTGAGAACCTCATGAGGGATACCATCAGGAGTTCAGGACCATATACCTTCTTAGTGTTAAGCTCTGAGAGAGCAGAAAATTGTAGGCATAAATGAGATGGAAGAAGTTAAAGAAGGAGGAGTAGCTCCGAAATAATCTAAGGCTGAATTAGAGGCAAAAGTCTGAGCGAATAGTTCAGCTTTAGAAGAAGGCAAAATGGCGTAGGAGGATATTAGAGGAGGGAAAGAGGAAGAAGCAAAATTAGAGTTACATTTTTTTGCAAAATGCCAAGAAGGGAGTGAAGAAGAACCAAAGTGATTATTGCATTTCAACGAAGAAAAGAGTTTTTGGTGTTGCAGAGGATAGATTTTGCACGATTCCGGGATGAAATATAAATTAAATGAGTTTCTGGAGTTTGAAGACGACGGTAATCTCTGAAGGCATCATCCCTATGGAGAATGGTACGAGAACAAGCAGAGTTAAACCAAAGTTCGTTAGGTTTAGTAGAAGGGAAAGAATATGGAATGTACGCCTCCATGCAAGGGAGTATCACTTTAGTAGCAATGATCTCTGCAGACTCCGAGGGTCCATTCCCACAGTTTTGAGTTTCACCAATATTTTTTTATTTTTTATTTTTTTATAAAGGTAATGTACGAATAACCGCTTGTAAATTTGGAACATGAGAAGGGAGTAGGGGGAAGAGAAGTGGGAGCATAGACACTCCAATATGATGCGAGGATACACTAGAGACCCTCTGAGAAGGTGAAACGCGAAAAGGAACCAACCAAAGGGCATCGGAGTGAAACGGAATGGTCTTGACCATACTGTCACTCCCCGGTTTATGCCCAATGGAAGGTACTTGCATTGCTTTTAACGGCGCTACATCCCCCACCCCCCCCCCACACAAACTCACACACACACACACACATACATACATATATATATATATATATATATATATATATATATATATATATATATATATATATATATATATATATATATTATATATATATATATATATATATATATATAAATAAATAAAAAAAAAAAAAAAAAAAAAAAAAAAATTAAAAAAAAAAAAATAATATAATAAAATTAAAAATAAAATATTTAAGAAAACAAACCAAATGGTAAGAAGTAAATGGCGTGAAAATAAATTGAAAAACAATTTTGTGCATTTGAAAAAATAAACTTCTAGTGGAAAGCAACATATCAATGTTCTGGAAACAAAATTATCGGGAAACGACGTTTCAAAATATTAGGTAATATTAATAAAATATTACATTTAATTTAATTAATTAATTAAGTAATTAAATAAATGAACAATTAAGAATAACAAGTTGATCTATGTTATAGAAAGAGTTAACTGTTCTAATTTGACCAAAATCGGAACTGCGGTTACAGAGATATAGAATATAAGCCAAAAAATTGTAATTAACGATTAATTAGTAATTAATTAATTGAAAATTTGGAAAATCAAGAAAAACAATGTTTCGTGGTATTCGAAACTTTACAGCCAAGGAAATTGAACATTCCAAAAAATGTAAGCCAAAGTGATGAAAAAATCTGGTATCGGTATCGGTCATTTTTAACCGATACCGATGCCCAAAAATATACCGATACTTCACTCCATCCCTATATATATATATATATATATATATATATATATATATATATATATATATATATATATATATATATATATATATATATATATATATATATATATATATATTGCTGATGACTACCCCTTTTATTAATCTTTCATTTGAAGAAGAGGACAACACAGAGAAGCAAATAGCTGAAGCCTGGAGAATGGTCTTGGAAGACCGACCAATGATCTTTCTCTTATTTTCAGTACTACGAAACCTCAATTCCTTCATCTATCTTTCGATGCAATTTTCTATAAAACATTAAATTCTTTCAAAGCTTACAAGTGAGAACTTCTCTGTTCTTAATATTCTTGGTATTTGCCTTTCACGTGATCTTTTTTGAAAAGTTCACGTTGCTATCCCATAACATGCTTTATATTATGGTTATGTCTTCAAAACTTATTGGAGAGGGGGGGGGAGGGGCACGGGGATATTTACAAAGTACTTCTTTAAAGTCAAATGTCTAGGGTTTTTTGACTCATTATAATCTAAACCACTCTCACTGACTTTCTCAAAGATATCCGTCGAGCAGTTAAATTACTTATCAAGTACTTTCACTATTACAAGTCACTGCTCTTCTGAACACACTAGTTGCATTATCATTCCTTCATAACAGAATAGCTCGTGAGATCCTTTTTCACAGTTTCTCATCCTTTTTTCTTTAACTTTTGAGACACCATATTTGATCTCTTTCATGTACTAGTGGTAAAGCTTAAACTACTATTATTTCTTTCATTTCTATCTTCAATTCACTCACAAATTTTCAAAAACCGTGTACCATGATAAATCGGCCATTAGGATAGAAGTTCATTTTGCCTATCCATGGTGGGTGTCGTGAAATCCATTAGACTTTTTCATATATATATATATATATATATATATATATATATATATATATATATATATATATATATATATATATATATATATATATATATATATATATATATATATATATATATATATATAGGAACCGACCGGGGTTGGAATTTGGCCGGGGCCGGGGCCGGGGCCGGGGCCGGGGTTATGGCCGGGGTTTCCTAAAATTTGTAAAGAGGTCAAAAGCACTGAAATTTTAGGTTAAGAAAATTAGATATAAGGTTTATTTAATTGTAAGGAAGGAGTAGAATAGCCAACATTCACTTAAATTAATGATTACATGCATTTTCTCTAAAAAAAAAAAAAATCAGTAAATTACAGTTTTGTATAGTTAAAGTTTAAAAAAAGTACAAAAATTAAAAAAAAAATTATTCTAATTCATAATAGTGATTTAACACGTTTACCTAGGTAAGACCCAAAGGTAAAGTTTGAAAAAATGTAAGATATAAAATTATCAATTTAACCTGTATTTATACATATCATTGTTATTTTATTGCTATGTATCAAACTTGTATCATTTAGCTGCATTATTTAAAAATTATTATTTTGTTTATACTTTCAGTCAATATGGCTAAAAGATCAGCTTCTGCAGTATTTGAATACTTTACAATGTTTCAGGATAGGCTCGAAATAGCTAAATGTAACATCTGCAGTCAGAAAATTAGAAGAGAACCTCCGGGTGCTACAAGTAAAAAAAAATTTCAACCAAATCTTTTTGGAGTATCTAAAATCAAAACACAAAGATGAACATTCACTAGCAGAAAAGGAGCGGTCAAAAGAAACAGAAAAGAAAAAAAATCTTAATTTTCTTATATTTTGTTTGAAATTTTTTTTTTTTTTTTTTTTTTTATTATTTGAATGATTGAGCTGAAATTTTCAAAGTATGTGAATTTTTTCACGAAGTTCTGAGTTGATTTCGAGCATTTTTCTGAGTCTATAACAGTTTGAAACTTATTTGGACCCAAAGTTGAAAAAAATGAATAACTGGGTCAAACCACTGGTCCACATGAGCTGAAAATTTAACTGAATAATCTTTAGCCCCAATTTCTTGCATTGGTGGGAATAGATTTTTAATATCACGTCTAGAAAAAATTTTTTAAAGCACTTGAAAAAAAAATCGTACCCTTCTGGAGGAAAAAATTATTTAAAAAAAAAATGCTACCTACTATTTTTTTTATTTGTGAATATTGTTTAGAAGAGGAACAGGGCAACAATTTTTATTTAGTGCATTTTTAAATGCCCTTTTGTTTGAAGCGAGATATAGCCTCTCAAACTTTGGGAATTTTTGAAATTTGGCCAAAAATGGACCTTTTTGAAGGCTATATCTCAAAACCAACGAATCTCATCGAATAAAGTACATAGAGGAATTTGTAGCCCCACCCCTCCTCTATACACACCAAAAATAGGAAATGTTATAGTTGTATTTTTAAAAAAAAAAAAAAGATTTTGTCTGAAAAGGTGGATTTTTTTAGTTCAAAAAATTTTTTTTTCTATAGTTGGTCAGTTTTTGGCTTATAACATTTTTTCTATAACTCTGGAAACAAAAGTCTATTAGAGGCTTTTGTAGCCCATTTAATTTTGAATAAATAGTCCAACTTTCAGCTCATTATAAAAAGTGGTTTGGCACCACCATTCTATTGAAAAAGGGTAAAATTTCCACAAAAAAAAAATTTTTTTTAACCGTAATAGACTCGGAAAAACGCTAGAAAGGGACTTTTCTTACCGGTAAAAAATCTATATACACTGAAAGTTTCAGCAGAATCGGCTGAAAATAAAAAAAAAATAAATTTTTTTTTGTATAATTTGCCATTTTAACCCCGGCCGGCAACCCCGGTTTTCCCTGATTTATAGCCGGGGCCGGGGCCGGGGTCAGTAAAAATGGCCGGGGTTGGCCGGGGCCGGGGCCCCGGTCGGTTCCTATATATATATATATATATATATATATATATATATATATATATATATATATATATAATATATATATATATATATATATATATATATATATATATATATATATATATATATATTATAATTTATTTAATAATATTTAAAAAAAAAAATAATAAAAATTTAAATTAAAAATATTATATATATATATATATATATATATATATATTATATATATATATATATATATATATATATATATATATATATATATATATATATATATATATATATATATATATATATATATATATATATATATATAAAATTCGTATCTATGAGCTGCTTATTTGGCAATGACATTACCTAAACCGTAACAGAAGATCAGTTAACATCGGTAGTACGCTTTAAAGAAATATTTAAAAATAAATGTAAGATGAACAACACGTACATTCTAAGATTGCATTTGTTCTAAAAATATTATATTTATATTTATAAAGTAAATTATAGTAATATATATATATATATATATATATATATAATATATATATATATATATATATATATATATATATATATATATATATATATATAATATAATATATATATATATTATAAAAACAAACTAAAAAACTTTTTTATACTGTTGCAAATATTTAAAACTTCAATTGAAACGGAAGAGTAATTAATTAAAATTGAAGAGCAGATTTTTAATTTTTTTTTATGCTTTTCTCATCTATTCCTTGCTTTAGAATGTGACATTCATAAGAATGTTTGCCATTATAATTCAGAATGAGAATTCCTCAGCTTTCCCATATTGATAAGTGTATTCTAGACCTTCCGTACGGAAGTGCACAGATTCTTAATTTGGTATTCCTTATTATAAAACACAGCAACGATATATATATATATATATATATATATATATATATATATATATATATATATATATATATATATATATATATATATATATATATATATATATATATATATATATATATATATATATATATATTATTATGGGAAATTAACTGAGCCATCAAAACAATAGGAGAGTTTAAATTAAGTTCAGTCATTCTTCTTCTGCACTAAAGTGCCAAATTATTCGTTCCCTTCATGCCACACTGACGAAGAAGGATGTATATTTAGGATACTTTCAACATTATCCTTGTACAGCTGACTAGCCTCTTTATTTGACACTCGATCACTTCTACACACACATACCACAGTTTTCTATTATCATTTTAACACAAGCAAATTATGTAGTATTGTAGAAGTCTGGATAAGGTATCCAAAGTTGGATGTTACCCACTCTTCCCTTCATCGCCGCTTGAAGTTTGATGCTGTATTCATTTAGTGGCCCTCAAATCTTATTCTTACAAAATTGTTCCATACTTTGATAAAAATAAAAAGTATTTCGTCTCTGCCTATCAACTTTTCTCCATAAACCTTTGTAGAAAAAGAGGATTCCTCTAAACCCTATTACTACCGTCCTATTATTCTAAACTTGTTGTTCTCAATGTTTTAGATCCTTTCTTAAATGCCTACGGTTTCAGGGGGAGAAAAAAAAAAAAGCATTTGAAATGGCGATAATATTTCTTTCGCATTATGGTAAATTTTCTGTTGTGACGTTGGGAATTTTAAAAGCTATTGATGGAGTATGACAACAAACCTTTGAATTTACAATTTCTCTCTTTCAGTAACTATCCTTCTTAGTAGTATAAGGGACACTTTCGGCAGATGCCAGATTTTTTCAAGGTAGCTAAATTTGGCAACCTAAGCCTAACGGTCTTTTCTGCATTTACGCGAAATGCAGCATTCTCGGGGACCTTCTTGACCTTTTCTTTGTCGCTTCACGGACCCACGCGGACCACCGAACCCACAGATTCGAACCAATTTCTACCGGATTGAACCGCAAAGAAAATGGTCAGGAAAGAGAGTGAGGTGAACACAGCGATTTTGCAAACTCTGGAAACTTCCTGATACCATTTTTTGGGGGTTCACTGGGCCCCCCGGGGGCCCCTTTCCAGACCTGAAGCCAATTTCAATGGGTTGAACCCCCAAAATGGTGTCAGGAAAGAGCGTGAGGTCAATTTGAGCGGAGCGATTTGCATTGCAAATCAAAATCCAAATTTGGCTCAGGTTGCCAGATTTAGCTACCTCGAAAAAATCTGGCAAACTCAGGTAACTTCCTGATACCAGTTTTGGGGAGTTCACGGGGCTCCCCAGGGGTCCCTTCCCCAGACTTGAGGCCAATTGAGCGGAGTGATTTGCATTGCAAATCAAAATCCCGTTAGGCTCAGGTTGTCAGATTTAGCTACCTCGAAAAATCTGGCATCTGCCAAAAGTTCCCTTTATACTACTATTCTCTATAACTTTTTATCATTTCCTTCCTGGCAGCTGACGTTAGGCTTTCAAACATTTTTTAAAAGGAAAGTAACATATTTGTAAAAATCATCTAATAAGCAATTACAAGATTCTGCATGTATTTCTAATCGGGTTAGAGAAAAGTCAATTTCTTTATCCACTTAATGTAACTTCTTTCAACAAAACATTTTCGAAAACGCCCAACTCATCAAATATTCCTGTTCTTAATTATTTTATTTTTATTTTTATTTTTTTTGGTGGTGGTGGGAATTCTTTTACTGTAATCTTTCTTGGAAGGATTACTTTGTTTCTCTCCCTCAAGCTTTAGAAAGCTCTGAGACTCCTTTAAAACTCTTCAATTAATTGCCGTCTCATTCAATCATGTACTACTCCTTACTAGTATTAAATCTGGAACATCTTTCCTATTTACTCTACTACCATTCATTAAACTAACATTTATATAAGCCGTGTATGTCGGCCTTTAACATTTGCGTTTTACCGTTTCACTTTTCTGATTGATTTTTGTCCTGACATCTTCCACAGTATATATATATATATATATATATATATATATATATAATATATATATATATATATATATATATATATATATATATATATATATATATATATATATATATATATATATATACTTAGACTTCTAACCACTTTAACCTCTCACCGTAGTGAGGACAATCGGGAGAAGGAGAGTTATTTGTGTTTTCCCGACCAGTGGGGTCACCTAATGCTGGTGATATGATGTACAGTTATCTGGGGTGATAGTAACCCTTGCCACAGTCTTACAGATCTAGATCACTCAGCTATCAGTGGACGTAGTGAGATTCTATACCTTGAAGACCTACTGTACAAGTGACAGTTAGAGGATAGTGTTTGTAATAATAGGTTGAATTTGTATCTGTTGGCTGTGTTATGTAGTGATGTGTGGGGTATTGAGATCAGTGTATTAATACACTTTCCCGTAAACTGTATATATATATATATCGAACTGCGTCCTAAGCGTTGAAATTCTCCGCTCCAATGAGCTAACCGGGATCTGATATATATATATATATATATATATATATATAATATATATATATATATATATATATATATATATATATATTATATATATATATATATATATAGACAGTTAATCGTCATCGTCATCTGCAAACTCAGCCTATTTTTTCTCAATCGTCATCATCTTCAACTTTCAGCCAATTATTTTGCATATACTTGCTCCATCTTTTATTGAGAGCGAAAGACTGTTTAGTAGTGAGGATCAAATATACATTTTAAGACGAAATCGAATTACCCCAGAAACTAGAGAAAAGATTATTTCTGCACCTATTGTTTCTGAATTTAAGAGCTCTAAATCTAAAGTATTAGAATTTTGCATGCTTGTCCATGTTCTCCACATATTAAAATTTTTTAAATCAATGTCCTGAAGATGCTACATGGTGTCCCACTCGCTCTCGGCCCCAGATATGCACTTATAGATATCAAAGTACTGGGTCATAATTAATAAAATTTGTATATGAACATCTTCAATGAGTTCATTTGGATGACGAGGAATTGCGAAGTGGCTATTCTAAGCATGCAGGGTGCGTGGCGTCACTTACCACAAAGTCCAACATTAGCGTGTACAAAATTGAATCCTCCTTTAAAGATCGGGTCATTTCCAAGGGAATTTGGCCACCAAGGTCGCCTGACCTTACCTCGCGGGATTTCTTCCTATGGGGTACGCTGAAAGGTAAAGTGTTTCGCAACAAGCCATGTACTCTCATGGAACTGAAAGACAATATGTTGTAGGTAATTGACGCAGTGACTCCCAATGTAGCATGCCATGACGCAAATGGCGATCACTTCCAACACTTGTGATTTTCAGCACGATTCTCACACACCAAGGTCTGTTCGTACTTCGTGGCAGATTTTATGAAAACTTCTTTGATATCTATAAACGTATATCAGAGGCCGAGAGCGAGTGGAACTTTCTGTATTAAACTATATATTAAAATTAAATGTATTTATAAATAAGAATTAAGAGAAGATAATGCAATTCTTCCTTATTATATTTTTAAATTTATTAAAATAATTTAAATTTTTTAAAAATACTTTTTTAATTTCATCGTCATTGTCAAATTTACTATAATTGTCATGGTCAAGATATTCTTAATCGTCCTACTATTTATTTTTCATCTCTATACAATTCGACCCTTTTACATTTCTGGTATTCTTGCCTGGTTCGTGTGTTCACAGTATTAGTAGTACTTATCGAGACCAATAAAATAGGTCTTCATGAAGAATTGCAGAGGAAGAAGGTATAAAAAGTGAATGTCCAATTAAAAGAAATAAAGTTTTATACAGAAAAAAGAAAATAAACAAAATAAAAGTCTGACCATGCGAAATCTAGAGAATGAGGTAAATTAAAAATATTAAAATTTCCAAAATTATTAGCGCTAGTAATACTTCAAATGAAAAGTCGCATTGAAATGATTAAAAACATATTTTTATTAGTTATACTTCTTTTCCTTTAAAAGTTGCCTTTAATATGTGCCAAATGCTGAGTAATCAACATTCATCAATATTCCATTCTCAAATAAATTTATTAACAATTTATCCTCTTTGCGTTCAAACACGGACAAGTTTCACTTTTTCGAAAAAAAAAATAAACTCCTTTTTATCCGGGTTCTCTCCAGGATTCATCCATAAATTCAACGGTAATTCATAATAAATTATCTAAGTTTCGTAATATATCACAAAATCACGAATAAATGTTGAATTAATTCTAAACATTGACACGCAGCCGTTAAAATGTTGAGAAAGAAATATCTTATGTTCTTTTAAAAGGAACGTGATACCTATCTTGCAGTTAGCTTCAACATCTGCAATTGTTGGTTTAAAATAGCAAAACATATATTAAGTTTCAATTAACGTTAATTGTTGCTATACGACACATTAACTTTTGACTTGTGTGTCCTCTACATGCGATCATATATATATTATATATATATATATATATATATTATATATATATATATATATATATATATATATAATATATATATATATATATATATATATATATATAATATATATTGACTAACGTGATTGAATTCGAATTCCACTTGTGGACCATAGGTATATACTACCTAGAAAAGTTCCTCTCTTGAATAGGGCAATGCCCATGAGATGAAAACTTTTAATAATATAATAATAATAATAATAATAATAATAATAATAATAATAATATATATATATATATATATATATATATATATATATATATATATATATATATATATATATATATATATATATAATAAAATTTATTGTGTAGTTAAAGAAAATAGATAGATGCGATAAGTCACTACTTAATTTTATTCAAACGGTATAAAAGATGGGTCTTATGAACCACAGGCTAGAAACATTCATATATGTGAATTAAATTGGTTACATAAAATAAATATTGTTTAATTTTTTTTAAGTGAGGTCCATATTACTTATCTATTTTACCGTTCATTTGAAGGCCACTAGTAAGCCTCGAAAACGCTTTTCAACTCTTGAAATAATCATCCAAATACTATTTACACATTCTTCAATGAAGATCTTACTAGGCCAAAAACTAATCGGTTTTACTGATCAGGAGTCCTATTTTTATGAGCAAAAATTTTCAGTGAGTGATGGAAGCCTTTCTCATATTTCAGGGACAATTAACCGATAAAATTGAGAAAATTTACACACAAAATATTACAACAGAAACAAAGTCACAGCCAGAGAGAATATTTTTTAGGTGTTTTGCTTTGCTCAATAGTCAAGACCTTGAAAAAGGGGCAAACTATACACTTTTTCAAATTATTAATGATATTTTCCTTTCAATCTTATTTGTTGTCGGGAGGAATGGCAGCTATGAGACTACCTCAGTGATGCCTTGAATAAAATTAACGGAATACAAGGCTAAGACCGTAAATGCCTAAATTATTTAATGGCAATTATTGTATTAATAAATAACGTTTAGAGGTGTATTCAAATCTAAAATCCAATTTGCAATACGGAGAAGTACCATTCGTAACCGAATATTCCTAAATACTAGAACAACGGGAACAATACTAGAGATGTGGTCCGTATATCCATCTGCTTTGCCAACAGGAAGATGTCCGGTATGCAAGGCTTCCCATAATATAATATTAAAATTCCTAACAACTTTGCGGTAAGTTTCTTGAAAAGTAAAGTAAATCAGAATATTTCCGGTATCACCACTGATGGAAAATATAAGCATACCTAAGTTATTCCAATATATATATATATATATATATATATATATATATATATATATATATATATATATATATATATATATATATATATATATATATATATATATATATATATATATATATATATATATATATATATATATATATATATAATCACCTCAAATGGAAAGGCCAAAGGCCAACAAGATACAAAATAGGGTGGGGAAAATTCAGATATTTGTGATAATTAAGTGATAAAAGTGAGTTCAAAAACAATGTTAGAAAGTGTGTAGTTGTAAAGGGGATGGAAAGAAATTTAAGGAAATGTGTTCTAGATTTTATTGGTGGAGCACACGGAGGGGTGAAGCATAGATGTTAAATAATATGTAACTGAAATGGATAGAGTCTACGGAAAGTCCAGTCACACGAGGTCTTAAAGAAGGCATATATAATATATATATATATATATATATATATATATATATATATATATATATATATATATATATATATATATATATATATATAAATAATAATATATATATATATATAGATATATAAATATGAGAGATATTATATAGAGAGAGAGAGAGAGAGAGAGAGGAGAGAGAGAGAGAGAGAGAGAGAGAGAGAGAGAGAGAGAGAGAGAGAGAGAGAGAGAGAGAGAGAGAGAGAGAGAGAGAGAGAGAGAGAGAGAGAGAGAGAGAGAGAGAGAGAGAGAGAGAGAGAGAGAGAGAGAGAGAGAGAGAGAGAGAGAGAGAGAGAGAGAGAGAGAGAGAGAGAGAGAGAGAGAGAGAGAGAGAGAGAGAGAGAGAGAGAGAGAGAGAGAGAGAGAGAGAGAGAGAGAGAGAGAGAGAACCATGAAAATTCTGCATATTCTACTAAAAATAGCTTTTGGTGCAACGATATGTCGTGTAGTACGTCACGTACAGTAGTATGTAAAGGAAGATGAGTAGTATCTACTGTATAGGGACTATAAGCACTTGTATAAAGTCGAAAGTATGGAGATTTGGTACGCTCTTTGTCAACGAGGGGTGAAAGAGATGTAACAGTGAGGCGAAATGCAAAGAAATAACCTCAAAAAAGAACTTCACATCTTCATATACATTTTGAGATAGGGGTTATATATATATATATATATATATATATATATATATATATATATATATATATATATATATATATATATATATATATATATATATATATATATATATATATATATATATATATATATCCTTACAACCGCTCCCAGGAAGGGTCAAGACCTTGTCAGAGGGGCCAGCTTTCTTCTCCATCTTCTTTTGCCTTCCAAAATTCCTTCCTCTCTAAGCTCCTGCATCGACGGTATTTAATGTCTTCTCAATGAGTCCTCCACCGAGTCCTTCCATCTCTTCCTCTTGGTCTTGCCCTCTCCGATCTCAATTTACATCTCCTCCTTGCAACTATCTCCCCTCCTGCATCCTTTCCAGATGTCTCCACCACTTCAGTCTGGTTGCGTCCATTTTATTCAGCATAGCCTTCACCCCAACCTCCTCTCTTATTCTTACGTTTCTTTGCCTGTCCCTTCTGGTTTTGCCTGCTATCATTCTTAATTCGTATATTTCCGCCAACTGTATTCTACTATACTTCCTTGTGGTCGTGCTCCATGTCTCTGCACCGTAAAGTAAGATTGATGTTAACACATTCTCAAATATCTCCGTCTACACTTTATATATATATATATATATATATATATATATATATATATATATATATATATATATATATATATATATATATATATATATATATATATATAAAGAGAACTGTAGTTTAGTGGGTTCTGAAATATTGTGCGTTTTAACTTTAATCCTAGACTATCTATCTCGGTTTTAACAACTTATTATACATGCTGCTTTTTAATTTTTAGTTTTTTATTGTTTTAACTAGTGGTTTATAATGAATAATAACATCAGAGTGTGAATGTTTTTAA